>KB663721.1:9477982-9698179 GCA_000349025.1 Anopheles minimus
ATCGCTTAAACAGGGAGAGTGAGTAGATCAGATGATGTGAAAAGAATCTGTTTCTAATTTACTCACAATATCAACCGATTTCTGATTTTTGATACCAAGAGAGCATTCAAAGTAGGAGGCAGCAATTATGTCATATTGCCGTCCCGTTTCCTTGTGCTATCTGAATGTTCCCGATGGAAGATCTTCTTCTATCGCCTATTAGTATCGCATACTATCATAAGGAACTGAGTGATCGATAGAATGAGTAGAACAGGTGATGTGAGAAATATGTTTCATTTCTTCCCTTTACGAAATCACCCGTTTCGTTTGCGGTGAAATCTCGTAGCCGATTTCTGATTTCTCATACCAGGAGTGCATCCAAAGCAGGAGGTTACAATGATTCTCCGCTATCCGCGATGATAATGATCGGATATAGCCGTCCTGTTTTTACGTTCTGTAATTGATAGTAATGGAAGATCTTCTTCTATTGCATGGTAGTATCGCATACTATCATACGCAGGAGATTGATCGAATGAGTAGGTAGAACAGTTGATGGAGAAAGTATTCTTCATCTCTTTTTATCCGCTCGGTTGGTACAGTGTATAACATAAATAAAAAACAAGTTTTTTAATTAAAATATTTCGCATTAAATATTCGCATTAAATATAAATATAAAATTAAATATTCGCATTGTTTCATTTTTTAATAACATTCTTAGTCTACTCTCTCACGTTTTGGAATGCTGTTATAAATTAAATCACAATATCTCCAAGAAGGTGTCGCTGTATTAAAATATAATGTTTATATAGCACCTGGATTAGATAGTACTGTTTGCAAAAAAAAAAACGCTTATTGTTTTCCTGATTGATTAAATCCGGTGCCCTATATCGACACGTCCATCCGGGTCTGCGAAAGATTACCGCCGAAATCTAGTGTTATTTTGGAAGCAACGCGAACCGAACGATAATCATTGACGGACGATATCGGTTTGGCCAATCGGTTGCAAGCATCCACCATAGTGTTCGGTTGCTAGGTACATAATAATATCCGGTACCAAAGGTGACCCACCGGTGGATTTGACCTGTACTGAGATTGGTAAGAACTACATCAGTCAACTGATTTGGTGGTAGAGTTCCAATTACCGACTATCTCAGACTTTGTTTTGTTTGGGTGAACATTTTATTGCTTTGTGCTTATCTCGCACTGATCCAGCCGATATAATCTGAACCGGACCGACAACCCCTTTTGGGACAATAAATAGAGCGCAAAACGTTGAATCGGACATCAGTTGTCTGAAGTTTGTGTGCGCTCAACGTAAAGAAGTATTGCAGGATGAAGTTTGTCGGAGGGTTTGCTCTTCTTGGTCTGCTGGCCGCCTGCTCGTTGGCCAGTTCCAAATCGATCGATATCGATCTTACGCGTGTAAAGTCAATCGAAGAGTATGACCGTTACTGGCGTCGTCTACCGGTCGAGATGCAGTATCTGCGCAACGTCGGGGAACCTCTGCGTCGTATCACGAACGGTCAGCTTGCGGCGACGGCTCAGTTCCCGTATCAGGCGGTATTGTACAGTGAAGCCGGCGACGGTTACTACAGCCTGTGCGGTGGTACCATCCTCACGAATAACTACATCCTGACGGCGGCTCACTGTGTGACGAACGACTTCGACCAGGCTGTAACGGGCGGTATCGTGATTCTCGGTGCCACAGATCGCGATGTGTTCCAGTCGACCCAGCAGCGCATGTCGTTCGGGACGGCTGGCATTCGTGTCCATCCGCAGTACGATTCGACCAGTATCCGTAACGATATTGCCACCGTTCGGTTGGACACACCGGCCGTGTTCAACACGTACGTGAAGGCGATCGATCTACCGGCGCTCTCCGATACGCGCCAGTTCGGTGGTGTGGAGGGAACGGCTTCCGGGTTCGGACGCACCTCGGACACGTCCGCTCCCTCGACTGTGCTGAGGTTTGTGCGCAATCCGGTCATGACGAATGCTCAGTGCAATCAGTACTGGAGCACTACCGTCGTGCAGGCACAAAACGTATGCTTCGATCCGACCGGTGGACGCTCGGCATGCCATGGAGATTCGGGAGGTCCTCTGACGGTACAGGATGCGGGCCGCAGTCTGCAAGTTGGTATTGCATCGTTCGTATCGGCCAACGGTTGCACGTCCGGGGCGCCGTCTGTGTGGGTGCGCGTCTCTTACTTCCGCGACTGGATTCGTCAAAACTCGGACTACGTGTTCCGTGCTTAGATTCACCACAGAAGCGAGTTACATTTAATGATGCTTTGTTATATTTGAAACATGAATATATGAAAGAGATTACACTATGAAGCAATTTGTGATTCTCAATCGCTTCCCAGTGATGGATTCGGTTCAAAGTTGACAACTCTCCTAACTAACGGATGTCTGCTGTACATCGACGTTGTTCCTACATGTAGACTTCCAATCTTCGCTCGATAATCAGATATACAACTATCAGTTCTCTGACTGAGGCTGAGGCTCGTAGACAAATGGCCTTTGTCCCCCTTACTGCTTTAGGGTTGAAGACGTCACCATAAGGATACCGAGCGAACTAATCCCGAACCTCCCAAAGGCAGGTGTTCTCATTGTTGTGTTCTGCATCCTTTAAGGATGTCGTCAAAAACGAAACTCGCACAAGTATCTTCAAGTTTCTTATCTAGCGGGTACCGTGGAATCAGTTTGAAACCTGAACCGGAACACGAGAATGATTGTGAATGATTTGCAGTGTTAATACAGCAATGGTTAAGGGTTGTGTAAAAATACATGAGAAAATTCTAGCAAAGATTCTCCGGCGGTACAAACTAGATGGATCTCCAAGGACTTCGTCTCACTAGGCAGCAATACTACAAACGACGGAGACACCTTTTTCGTTCGTTCAGAAGTTCGTTCTGAACGTAACGAATGTTGAGCCTTCAATAGTAGGATGAAGACCATTGGCCTAGAATCCGATGAACAAAATCATGGAGGGAGTGTAGGCGGAGGAACAATTGCCATCGATCTTCCAGACCCCCATATATGTTTGGAGGTCTCTGTGATCTTCGGCTGTGCTAAGCCCTATGGTTTTTCTTAACCTATGCCTGCTTTTGTACATTTTCCATACCGATCTCATCAAAAGGCCCTTACTTGTTAAGATTTTCTGACCACCGAAACGCCCCAAACCCGCGAGGCTCTTGACGGCAGCCCACTCCGTTCAATGGGAATCCTCCAACTGTGCAGTGATGTTCGGGAAGATGGTCTTTGGAAGAGGAAAACAAACCTCAAATTGTAGGGTCTTTACGGAGAGCCTGGAGAGATCACCCTAAATAGATATCTAAAAGACAGACCTGAACGGATTTTGTGTCTATAAATAGTAAAAAAAAAATGCTGGAATGCAGAGCCCAATGTGATATCTTTCCGTCAGAAGAGGTAAGGTAGACACACTCATTAAACGCCTAAAGTTATGCTATATGAAACGCATTTGACGTTATCAATCTGTTGCTGGGTGCTGTGAGCTTAGTGGTTGTTGGACAAACTACTGTACAAATGCGAGCTTGTAAATTATACCTCTATCTATGGAAGAGGCCAATGCTGTCGAAAGCAAAGAGCATTTTTTGCATTGGAAAATAGACATTAAGAAGCTAGTTTTAGGTTGTTTAGTTATTGGTGATTTTATACTAACGTGGAAGTCAGACAGACGAACTTGTGTATTTGTCATTTCGGTAAGCTCATGGATTTCTATCTCAAAAGATACTAAACTGTTGTCGGGTTATTATCCTTACACTTAAATGTATCTCTATCGGGCCATCCGTTAAAGCTGCTTGGTCACTGATTGATGTTTGAAGCAGAAAAATCCTTACACCAAAATAAAGCACGCAATGCCACAACCGCTTGATTTACAATATTATCGCACCTCGATTATTCGAGCTCGGGAAATCCGCGCGGAGTTTTTGGTGGTGCACCACTTATCAGCAACAAGACGAATCAACGCAACGGCTACCGATATCCGGTGATAAACCGATTACCACACGGTGCCCAATAAAAGCTTGTGCGGGGCCACAGTGCGGGTATCAGTTGTCCCCAGCGGAGCAGCGAGTAAGCATCCAAGCACCATGAAGATCGCCGGAGCGTTTGTTATTGCTGGTCTGTTGGCCGTTTGTTCGTTGGCCAGTGCCGAGTGGATCGACATCGACTGGTCGCAGGTGAAACCGATCGAGGAGTTCGATCACTACTGGCAGCGTCTTCCGGCGGAAGCCCAGTACCTTCGCCATGCCCGTCCGTCCCAGCGTATTGTGAACGGTGTGGAGGCTTTGCCCGGTCAGTTCCCGTACCAGATTGCACTGCTGAGTAACTTCGGCACCGGTACCGGTCTGTGCGGTGGTACCGTCATCACGAACAACTACATCCTGACGGCGGCTCACTGCGTGGTCGGTGGCAATGGACAGGTGGCTATCAGTGGTACCGCAATCCTGGGCGCTCACGACCGTACCGTGGAGGAACCGACGCAACAGCGCATTAGCTTCACCCAGGCTGGTGTGTCCGTGCACCCAGCGTACGACCCGTCCACGATCCGCAACGACATCGCCACCGTGCGTCTGAGCACTCCGGCCGTCTTCAATGCACGCGTTCAACCGATCGATCTACCGGCCCGCTCGGATGCCCGTACGTTCGCCGGCATGGAGGGTACGGCGTCCGGATTCGGTCGCACGTCGGACGCTAGCACCGCTACCTCGCCGGTGGTGATGTTCACGCGCAACCCGATCCTGTCCAACGCACAGTGCAACGGCTTCTGGAGCACGGCTGTGGTGCAGGACCAGAACGTGTGTCTCGATGCGTCTGGTGGTCGCTCGCCGTGCAACGGTGACTCCGGTGGTCCGCTGGCTGTGCAGGATAGTGGCCGCAGTCTGGAGGTTGGCATTGCCTCGTTCGTGTCGGCCCAGGGCTGCGCTTCGGGTGCGCCTTCCGTCTGGGTGCGTATCTCCTTCTTCCGCGACTGGATTGAGCAGAACTCGGACTACGTGTTCGGTGCTTAAAAGCGTATGGACAACTCTCTATCGATGAGTGATGAGCATTTATAATAGCGATTAATAATAATGTTATTGTCAACAACAAATCAAACTTTGGTGCGTTTCAATTTCATCATTTACTTTTGTACACAGTGGCTTACGAAATAGCCGAAAGGAGCTCCATCGGTGCCCGCAGTTCAGGAACTAATAGAATAAAATAGAAGATAGTTACATGCATTTGTCAGTCACATATGGTTCAATCTAGCATTAGTTCGAACTAGATTCAAGAGGTGTTGTTCCCCAGGGCCTATGAACATAATTCTCCCCGTCTTTTTTCGGTCATCGATTATTATTTTGTCTACCGATGTTGGGGCCTCAACGTTCATTTCGCTTAAAAACCCCAAAAAGCATAATCAGTCACTGATCAGGCTTAGAATCACGATCGAGCACCCTCAACAGTGAACCCAACATTCTAGGATTCGTAGCAGACGCATCAACATCATCGCACAACCTCAGTCGGAGCCTGCCACTCTTCCTCTATTCATACGGACGACCTTTACGACATACGGACTTTACGGACTAGGTCGTTCGGCGTCATTCTCATGACATGAGCAGCTCGCTGTTGCATGGCGAGTCTGTTCCTCATTCAACTTCCACACATGCGGTACCAAACCGCATGAATGTTGGTAAGAGGACGTATTTGAATACTGTGGCCTTGATAATGTGACCTTCTGTAGGACAGCCAATACCTACACTACTGACAACGATCGTTTAGGTTCCTGAATCTTCTAAGAAGCCAACAGGCAGGGGAATACTTTTAAGATCTTCCATACTTCTTCTATCTGGAAGAAAAGTCGTTACTTACCTCCAAACGTTTGAATAACCTTTAGAAACTTCCCCACTAAACCTACGATAGCTCCAGAATTTATATAGGTGTCTAACATACGGACTTCTTCTAATTATTGTTTGATAGAGACTTTGGAGAGATTGATAGAGACTTTGGACCCTTTTGGCCTTATTCGTCTTTTCCAATTTATCTGGAATTGCTAGAGACTTCTTAGTAGTATTTAGAACAAGTGATGATAACACAGTGAGCTGTGTATGCCCGTCGATATTCAATGTGAATTGAAAATTCGAGAGATTTTGATTTATTGATCATATCAATAGAACGAGGAATCTTGATAGGGAAAAAATGAGATGAAGTAATGTCGATGAAGAGTGTACCAAAATAATTGGAGGGTGACATGTGGAAGATCTCAAAGGATATCTCATGCTTAGATCATATCCAGAAGATCAAATATTTCTTCTTCTACTGCAAAGTGAGATCGATCACTAATCCGTACAATGGTTGCTACTTATCTTGGAGTTTCCGTCTACCGTCGACCATTGTCCGTCAGTTTTGTTTACCTCTTTAGCGTTTTATCAAACCAGATGATAAGGTTAAAAATTATTGAAATCACCAAACAAAAAACAATCGATCCCACTACACGCCACTACCGCCATATCTCGGTTGGGAAATTTTCGATAAGCAACAAATCATTACCGTGCTTTATTGTTGATAAAGAAAGTCCTTTCGGGCGAAACTGTGCGGACGTCCCTCGTATCGGAATTTCCCAAAGAGACGCCTTGAATGTCTTATCTTGCGTGCTGATTAATCCGCACCGCAACGTACAGCTTGGCTGACGTAGTGATGGGGCCGGGATTGTATAAAGTACCTCCCATTCGGTTCGGTACCGTGTAGATCGTCGGTAGAATCAGCGAGAGCAAGATGAAAACCTTCACCGTGGTAGCCCTGTTGGCGTTGGCCGTGTTCGCCAGTGCCGAATGGATCGACATTGACTGGACGCAGGTGAAACCGATCGAGGAGTTCGATCACTACTGGCAGCGGTTGCCGGCGGAACTGCAATTTCTGCGCCATGCCCGCCCGTCTCAGCGTATTGTGAACGGGCAGGAAGCCGTTCCCGGTCAGTTCCCGTATCAGATTGCCCTGCTGAGTAACTTTGCCGCGGGTGGCGGTCTGTGCGGTGGTAGCGTCATCACGAACAACTACATCCTGACGGCGGCTCACTGCGTCGTTGATGGTGGTGGTGCTCTCGCTACGGACGGTACGGCAATCCTCGGTGCCCACAACCGTATCACGAACGAGCCGACCCAGCAGCGTATCGGATTCGTACAGTCCGGTGTGGCGGTACATCCGAGCTACAACCCGACGCTTATTCGCAACGACATCGCTACGGTGCGTCTGAACACCCCGGCCGTCTTTAACGATCGCGTCCAACCGATCGCTCTACCGGCTCGTTCGGATGCTCGCACGTTCGGCGGTATGGTTGGTACGGCGTCCGGTTTCGGCCGTACCTCGGACGCTCTTCCGGGCGCATCGGATGTGCTGATGTACACGAACAACCCGGTCATGACGAATGCCGCCTGTGTTAGCGCGTGGAACATTATCCTGGTGTCCGATCAGAACGTGTGCCTGGATGCTACTGGTGGACGATCGGTTTGCAACGGTGATTCGGGTGGTCCACTCACGGTACAGGACAATGGTAACAGTCTGGAGATTGGTATCGCTTCGTTCGTTTCGGCTCAGGGCTGTGCGTCGGGCATTCCCTCCGTATGGGTGCGCGTCTCCTTCTACCGGGACTTTATCGAGCAGAACTCGGACTACGTGTTCGGTGCTTAGGATGTAAGACTTTACCGTACCTCCGATGAATAAAATTGAAAAGACAAGAACATTTCGTTACGTTTCATGTGCGTAATGCTTTATTTTAGTGTTTTTGCCCGGCATTAATTGAGACGCCTAAATCTAGAATCTGCTCCAACTAATCGCTCAATAGAGGATACGATGAAGTACTCTAATGGTTGGTTGGTCCTGTGCGGAGGCATTACCATTTGTGGGGTAGCGGTCGGCGGTGACTCCGTAGTGGTCGTGATAGGAGTAGTTGTAGGAGTATCAGTAGAAGTATCAGAAGACGTATCAGTAGGAGTAGCAGTAGAAGTAGTTGTAGGAGTTTCAGTAGTTGTAGCAGTTGAAGTATCAGTAGGAGTAGCAGTAGAAGTAGTTGTAGGAGTTTCAGTAGGAGTAGCTGCAGTAGTATCAGTAGAAGTAGTTGTAGGAATAGCAGTAGGAGTGGTAGTAGGAGTATCAGTAGGTGTAGTAGTAGTACCAGTAGTAGTTGTTGTTGATTGAGGCACACCGGTAGTAGTCGTCTGATGATTCGGTGGTGTAGGCAAGAACTCGAAATCATAGCGTATGGTAACGTCCGAGTTCGCTTCAATCCAGGCAAGGTAAGGTGTGAGCCTCGTGTACACCGCAGGCCTATCCAGATCGCAACCCAATACCGATAGGAACGAAAACACACCGATCAACGTTTGGCCACCGTCCGCATCGTCCACCGTAAGTGGACCACCGTGATCACCCGTACAGGGTGACCCATTGTTGGTGGAGACACACAGATGGGAATCCACAATGCCACCGAGAAATTGTAGACTGCAGGCCGTATTGCTGATGACGGAACCATTGACACGGTGCAGATTGTTCAGGGGAAGAATTTCGGGTGAATTCTGACCGAGTGCTCCCCAACCGCTAACCGTCGCTAGCTGGTTTACGAACAACGAATCGGCCTGTCTCCAGTTGGGCAAACGTGCTAATCTGATGTAATCTGGAGGACAAAAGGACAACAATCAGCAGGTTTGGTGGCGTACTTATCAGTGCGGAATGATTTCGGATTGAACGGCGGATGTGTGATAACCGCCTGTAATCGGCACGTGGAGTTGGAGTTTCGTTTACTTACTGCTAATGTTGGCCGGCCGGGACAATCGTACCAAGGCTATATCGTTGAGGTTTTGGCTCGGAACAAATGCCTGATGCACGATGACGTCGCTTGCCATAACGATATCCTCGACGTCGGTCATATTTGAGGCACCGAGCAAAACCGTTGTAGCTCCCGGGCTGTAGACACCAGTGTACACATGGTAATATCAACTCATCATGGTGTTAATTTGGGTACTCACTTGGTGAAACAGTTGGCCGCGGTAAGCACGTAGTTGACGGACACCAAACTTCCACCACACCAACGATTACCAATCGGTTGTTGAATCATCAATCCTGCGGCATAGGGAATCTCTCCCGGTCCCACAGGAACACCTTCACGAATGCGGGGACTTTGCTCCACGGGCAGTTGGATGTGACGGCCAGCTTGTAAGTTGTTGGGCAAACATAGTGCACACGTGAAAAAGAAGGATAGTATCAGAAGTGTTGGAAAGGTCGCCATCTTGACGGTTTGTTTGCTAGCACACGGACTGCTTATGACTAACTTCCAGGCGGATTAGATTACGGTGTTTTATACCGATTTTCTTCCGGCGAGGTTGTGGTGGCTAAGCCGAGGCACGGTTAAGCTCGATGAGTAATTAAATGATCGTTTTGATAAAGCGCACGACGTTACTGGCAGGCGATGTTTTTTGTGCGACGTTACCTACCGTGGGTTCAGGGTTGAATGGAAGATATCAAAGATTCGAGACGGTATTTTATTATTAATATATTTAATTTTTTTTCAACCACATACATACACAATATTCAAGGATTCATTTACATATCATCAGTGTTTTATGCTTGGTATAATTTATACGAAAATATAACAATTATCATCATTATTCATTTATAACGATAGATGTGCTTCTATTTGTATGTTGAAAGGATGGAATGAACAGATTAAACGAAGATCCTTATTAGAAATAGACATTTCTCTCTCTCTCTCGTGGATGACGGATTGATACGCAGGACACCGGGAATAAGGTAGAAATTTTGGCCCAAACACCAGTACAGTCCTGTCACGATGAATTTTAATCTGACGAAGATGATGAAGATAGAGCAGTAAATATCAACTATCTTCGAGATTCCAAATGAATACGTTGAAGGGGTCTTACTGGTCCCGATTTTTACTGTCCGTTCATCTGGAACGTATGAACCAATACTTTAGCGTCGGCCATAACAAAGGTGTTCGGAGAGATCATAGGAATTTACGAATAATTTTTTTTGGAGGGACCACTCTTAGGAGAACTTATTTTTAAAGTGATCGTGTATAAGACCTAACGGACAATAAATTTTGAATATTTTCAAAGGAAATTTTGAAGCTTTAATACAGTGGAATCGCTCAGCCTCACTTCTTACATGCCTCAATCGAAAGCGATCGTTTGGGCAGCCAAAACAGGAATTTTCGAAATTTTGTAAAAGAAGGCATCACCATCCAACAGGATAAACGACAAATTTTGGGGATGAAAAGTAAAAGAAACGACCTTTAGGAACCTCTCAGGGGACAAGGATCTTGTCAGATGTCTACTACGCTTACTGTTAGATCCTCTACTCCCAAATTTGATTGTAGATTAAGTTACCAATAAGTTATAAGGAATGAGATGCACCTCGAGTATCAACCTTTTAACTATTGAGCTCATTTCCTGAAACTAATCTTTCGAGTTCCAAAAAATGAGGAAACATTTGTTTACCGAAATCTTACACGCTATCTGTAGGCAACTCCTGACTGCAACGGCCACCGATTTACAATGATCCATTTGGATTCCACACTTTTGGCAAGGTTGGCAAGGGTCATGTTAACGTTATCGCCAACCGGCATTGCACCTAACGACGTGCTTTTATAGGTGATAGACCAGCCACTGGTCGTGACGTCTAATCGTCCGATCGGTTTCGCTATCGGTTCGCTACACCCATTGATAAGGGGCTGCGCTAGTGAAGATTTTTTATCAGACATTTTATCAATACCTGAGGCGGCTACCAGGTGTGAGGCTCGCGTGAGCAGATATGGCATCGGTATCGGTGGATGTATCGGGAAAAACCCTGAGACGCGCCTCACATCAAACTATCTCCGTTGCAGATACCAGATACGATCATACCACGCATTCTGTCCCACTTCTGCCATCTGATCGTGTCATGTGTGGTGTGCTACTGGATGTGAAAGTCCACAAAAACAAGCATCTTGGACAGGTTGTCCAGATCCGACTCCAATTGTTAGCCCAGTAGCTTGGACGTTAATCTGTTGCGCTATCGATACAACTACGCACCTGGTCCAGTGGTAGCGTGTGGTGCGTTTTATCAGCAGTGGTAGAAAAATATTACCGATCATTAGATGACAGCCCTGCGCGACTCGATAAGCGCAAGAGTGGTAGTCGAGGCCGATCGGGTCGACCATAGGACGGCATTAAAAAGCGACCGCCCGATACGGTACACGCTTAGTTTGCGTTCGAGTTCCTGAAGATGAAATCCGTGTTCGTGTTCGCCCTGCTGCTGGTCGCCGTGGCGGCTTATGCGCCCCGTGACAAGCGTGTGGTTGGCAGTGAGCTTGCCACCCTCGGCCAGTTCCCGTACACGGTCGGTTTGATCACGCGCATCAACATTCTGCTGACGGGACAGTGCGCTGGTTCGTTGGTGTCGGCTAACTTCATCCTTACGGCCGCTCGTTGTGTGTCCGGGTAGGTCGTGCTGGCTAGAGTGCCTCAATACAGTGCATGTGGTTCATTGTCGCTTTTTGTCCTATTGCAGAATTCAGAGCGCTGTTGCCGTGCTCGGAGGACTGCGTATCGATGATGCTAACGAGGCTGGCACGGTCCGTATCACCGTGACTGACTTCACGATCCACCCGCAGTACGAGGCGGAGCCGGACATCTTCGATGTTGCGTTGGTGCGTCTGCCACTGCCAGTCCCCTTCAGCGATCGTGTCCGTCCAGTGCGTCTGCCGAATCTGCGCCAGGTTGAGGCTACTTTCGTTGGCCAACAGGCTACCGTCACCGGTTGGGGCCGCTTCGGCGAGGGTACGGCCAACTCGGAGGTGCTTCGTTTCGGACGTGCGCAGGTCATCTCGACGCTTGCCTGCCGTATCAGCCTGCCCACGAACACGATCGTCGATGAGCACGTGTGCACGGATGGTGCGAACAGTTCACCGTGCCAGGGTGATGTCGGTGCCCCGTTGACCATCGTCGATGCGGACGGTATCACTACGCAGATCGGTGTGTTCTCGTTCATTTCGATTCTGGGCTGCGAGTCGGGTCGTGCGGCCGTGCACACGCGCATGTCCTCCTATCTCACCTGGATCGGTCAGAACTCGGATGTGGAGATCCGTGATAACTTCTAAGTAAACGTTACCAGGGGACGGGGGATTTTCGCGCTGGGTTTCGATAAAAAAAGCACACCAAAATAAACTCTGTCTAATCTTATCGATGCGAAATTGCGTCTAGGATTAATAGGGAACTTGATCTTTTTTTTTTGTTTTCGTTTCTTTGCGCTGCATGTCGATTAACTTATCGCAAAATTTATTTCTGGAAATTGCTTAGATAGATTGTATAAAAATCTCACCAGAGGACACTAGTGGCAGTCAGTGGTGAACGGGTTGCAAGCGCGTACAGACTTGTAATATAATGGGAACGTTCTCTGTTACGTTGCTGCTGGTAGCGGCCATCTGCTGGACAGGTGTGACCAGCAGTCCTGCCCTCGGTCCGATTGTGTCCGCAGATGCACCGAAGGGTCGTGTGGTTGCTGGTGATTTAGCCTCCATCGGACAGTTCCCGTATGCCGTCGGTTTGATAACGCATACGACTTCCATCTTTACGGGGCGTTGTGCAGGTTCTTTGGTGTCGGCCAACTTCATCCTCACTGCAGCTAGCTGTGTCCAAACGTTCGTGTAAAGAAGACTTTCAAGGTTATCAGCATTTAAAATTACATCTTGCTTACAGCGCTACCTCAGCATTTGCGTACCTGGGAGGACTTCGAATCGACGATCAGTCAGAACCAGGTCGGGAGCGTCTGCTGGTGGAACGTTTCATTCTCCACTCGAGCTTTGTGGAGGGTGGTGAAAGTTTCGATGTTGCTCTCGGTCAGCTACCTCGCAGTGTTGCCTTCAACGATCGCATTCGTCCAATCCGGTTGCCGAACCGTCGCCAGGTCCAGGCAACCTTTTCCGGTCAGCTAGGTACGGTGTTCGGATGGGGCCGATTTGGGTCGGGCATCAACAATTCGGACGTGCTGCGCTTTGGTCGGGCCGAGATCATAACCAATCTGGCCTGTCGGGTTAATCTGCCGACGAACAGTATAGCCGATGCGCATGTGTGTACGGACGGTACACTCACCTCGCCGTGTTCCGGAGACAATGGTGCACCGCTCACGATCATGGATGCGGACGGTATCACCACACAGGTCGGTGTGTTTTCGTTCAACTCGGTGCTGGGCTGTGAGGCTGGACGTGCCGCTGTGTATACGCGTCTTTCCGCCTATCTGGACTGGATCGGTGCAAACTCGGATGTGATTATTCGGGATGACTTCTGAGCGTTTTGATTGGGTTCGTTTGAACGGTTGACTAAAACTCTCTAATAAATCAATTGGTTGCAAAAATTGAGCTTAGGAATAGTGACAAAATTTCAAATTTTTAACATAAAACTACACAATGAGACACACTCGTCTGTTTGATTTACACGCGTCATCAGGGATGATTTATTCACACAACTACAGCGTCGGAATTGTTTTCTATCCACGTGAGATACTCTGTGACGCGCGTGTGCACCGATGGCCAGCTACGTTCACAACCCATCGAAAACCCGTACGAATGGACGCCGATCAGGATGGTCTGTCCATTCTCGGTCACCGTCACCGGGCCACCCTCATCTCCGACGCAGGCAGCACCGGTCCCGGTCGAGGTACAGATGTTGGTCGAGCTAAGATATAGCGGGAAACTAATCAGACAGCTCGTATTGGTGATGACCCGTGCCCGGAAGTACAGTAGCCGACGAACCGGAACGACTTCGCCCGTGTTGGAACCAGTCTGTCCCCAACCGGCTACCGTCGTTTCGTAGTTGTTAAACGAATGTCCAATGTATAGACGGCTGGGTAGTTGAGCGATCTGCACCCGATCACTGAGCTGTGCTGGACGGGAGAGCGTCAAGATGGCTAGATCGTTCGAGACGAAGAACGAACTAAAGTCCGGATGTACCAATACCGACGAAACGGTGATGAAGTCTTGCACCAGTGTCATATCGTACGCCCCGAGCATGACGGTGATGGTACGGTAACTACAAGCAAAACCCAACATCACCCTATTAAATCTGGCGCTTCACGTCCCCCTCCATTAGCTTACCCATTCACACAGTTGGCAGAGGTAAGGATGTGGCGCAGAGAGATCAGTGTACCGCCACAGAAGTACGTTTGGGAAGGAAACGTTACGAGGATACCAGCCGCGAACGGTATATCGGTGGGACCTGCTTCTACCCCATTGTTGATACGTCTGTCCGGTACGTCCAGCAGAGGATTACCGGAGATCGGTATGATCAAACTGCAGCAAACAGCACCGACTAGAAGAAGTCCCACACGATCCCACGCCGATCCTGCCATGGTTGGATGATGCTCTCCGTCTAGGCTTACCGAACACTACAGCGGACACATCCCCCAAGAAACGTCCTATTTATGGGCGGGAAATTCCCTTTACGCAGCAAGACAAAAACCCTTCCCGCAGAGAAGCAACGTACGGACGTAGGAGATAAGATGATCAGACACGACATCAGCAGTTCGATGACGATAAAGAGCACACACTTTAATTGGGTTTTATTGCTTCCACAAAAATGGGTTTTACGGTCGGATCAGGGCGTCAGTGTTTAGCTCGAGCCAGTTCATGTACTCCGTGAGACGTACGTGCACGGCCGGACGGCCACGTTCGCAGCGCGATGCCGTGAACACGTGGATACCGATCAGGAACGTTTCACCGTTCTCGGAAACAGTCACCGGTGCACCCTGATCGCCAACGCACGGTGCTCCACCATCGGCCGCCGAGCAGATGTGCGTACTGCGGATGTTGTTCAGCAGGAAGGACAGCTCGCAGCTGAGGTTGGTGATGACAGGACTGCGGATGAAGCTCAGATTCGGCATCGGCAGTGGTTCGCCCGTGTTGGTACCCGTTTCGCCCCAGCCCGAGATCGTGGCGATGTAGTTGTTGAACGAGTGGCCAATGTACATACGGCGCGGTAGGTTGATAATTTGGATTTGGTCTACAAACGAACGAATTCACCTGCCTGTTAGTGTGTGACTGTGTACAACATCACCTTCCGGAACTTACCATTCCAGCGAGGCTGACGTGCCAAAGTAAGGATTGCGATATCGTCCCGATCCAGGAACGAGCTGTAATCCGGATGCACTCTTACATGCGACACAGGCACAAAGTCCGACGTTGTGGCAATGGTGCTCGCACCCAACATAGCCGTAATGGACGATTGACCATTGACGCATGATGCCGCCGTCAGGACGTGGGTCGGAGAAATCAGGGCACCTCCGCAGAAGTTCGTACCGGACGTGAGAGACACTAGCAAACCGACCGCCCACGGCACATCGGTAGGTGTCGCGATCTGACCATTGTTGATGCGACGATCCGGTACGTCCGCCTTCGGATCGTAGAAACGACGCACCTGGCTCCAGTCAACATCCTGGGCCGATCGGATCTCACCCGATGCCACAAACAAAACGGTCGTCAGAAACACTAATGCGCAATACTTTGCCATCTTGTTCGTACTAACAGTAGACGCACAATGAATTGTATCCGACGGGAGTTGACGGGTTTTTAGTTCCCGCTGTACTGCGTGGGGATAAAGAACTCATTATCCGGGTGTTGAGGAATGGGAGCGAAATGATTCGCTGGGGGGATTGTCGCAATCGGAACGTTTCTTTCTTTACCCATCGCAAGGTGCTTATCGTAATCGGTGATTTGGCAAAACATAACGGGGAGGGTTCACATTAAGGAGCCACTATCGCACCAACGCCGTTGTGGTTAACAAATGGCAGTGTAATGACGTTGGGAAGGGGGATTGCGAATGATTTGACCTGGCTCGTATTTTTTCAAAATGACCAGGTGTGTTTGGAAACTTTGTCATCCGATATGGAGGTGTGAGTGATAAAATTTGCGCTTCGACTGTTAAGCATGATGTGCGTTCTTGTCGGGTGTTCGACGATCCAAATGGCTCGTTCAAGAATTAACTTGCTGAAGCTGATTAAATATGCGTCTAAAGAGATCCTTTAAACAGCTAAGGGTCGAGCATTATAGTCTACCAATCCGTTATCTTTGGCTCCATGGCAGACACATCAACGCCATTACTCCACTTCTGTACGGGCCCTTAACGTCTCCTATGTGAACTATCTAAATAGATTATACGGGCTGGGTCATTTGCATGTCATGGCACAATGCAACATATATCTTCGCTATACCAAGTTTTTTACACATATAGGACGGAAATCCTAGTATACTGCTAATATCCGAGTATCTTTTTCACGTAAACGGCTCAGAGAGTTTCATCGACTCACAGTACTGAGTATTTTAACCAGTGGCAGATTAAGCTTTTTGGAGGTAAGATAAACCTATCTCATTGGCCTGCTTGATTCGCCACGTACAGGAACTTGATACGAAAAGGTAGTTTGTTTGAAGGAGTTGACGATCAAAACAACATTAATGTCGATTCTGACCTATGAGTCAATGTTATTTGTTTGTAACGTAGTTGATAGTGCCACCATCATTTGCTCTTTGCTCTGGCAGATATCTGCTACATAGGAGAACCTTAAAACAATGTTGTATATATCCTTAGTATATGCCAACATGTTCATTCAGAAACTCTTTAGCAGTAGGTTGAAGAGTAGACAAGCTAGTCTATCTCTTTAGCGCCTTGATAATGGCACAGAACCCTGAGAGTCCACTCCGCCAGTCCGATCACTGGTTCCTAATATTCGTGACGTTCATCAATACAAAATGACTATATTTAATATCAATAGGCTATTCTTTATCAACTGTGGCGGATTTAACAATAAGGTCCCGTTTGTTGAGGGTGTTAGAAAAGGTGGATGTAGAAGACTTCTCACTAAAATTCTAAATATTCTTCATGTGGTACGGCCACCTGCTGGACTAGAGGCTTCAATTTTCATTACGCTTAGGGTTTCCGAAATGCTTGAACTGCTTATCATTAATCCTACCAATATTCCTGCTCTACAAGATAACCACTGATGAATGTAATCCAAACGATGTGGATTATACATACAAATCAGATGGCAATGCAATTTTGATGCAAGAAATTCAAATGCGTTCCTACATAATCTTATCAGCATTGAATAATTGATTAGAAATCAGTAATTTAAACAAAGCCTTACCATCGAAACACCAGCTAGTTGCATTCTTGAAGTCACCCCAACCAAATCATGCACACGCTGCAAGTGATCGTTTTCACGTTGTTTTTATGCGTTGTTATAGAAGCAGCTAGAATAATTACCGGTCCTGAGGATATCGATTGGTCTACGGTACGATCGATAAGAGAGAAACCAGGATACGGACCGATCAAGTATACTTCAAATCGCTCCGAGCGTATCCTGAACGGTATTACGGTAGCACGCGGAGACATTCCGTATGCGGCAGCCATTTTGATTAGTGAAGAGTTTGCCACCTACTTTTGTGGTGGTGCACTAATCTCGGAGCACTTTGTGCTGACGGCTGCGACGTGTGTCGATGGGTATGTTGAAAACTTGTGGTAATATTCCCATAATGCTAATATCGTACATTTCTCAGCGATCGTGAACTTTCGATCACGGTACTGCTCGATGCAGCGCAAATCAACACAGCGGGAGAGTTTATTGCCGTGTCGGAGATTATAGTACATCCGGCACCGAGTGACAATGACATTGCGTTGCTTCGTCTAAATCGTGCCGTCCGACTTAATGGTAAGTAACCATGGTGCCAAATTTGAAGAAGAAACTTTTGGATCAGTGATCTACTCTTGCAGACAACATACGTCCTGTTACGTTACCGAACCGTAGACAACGCACCATGACATTCGTCAACCAACTGGCATCGATCTCGGGCTGGGGTCGTACTGCTTCCAACACGAACGAAGCGTTGCCACTCAACAACCTGCGGCTGGTGCGTAACCATGTGATGAGCAACTTCAACTGTGGCGTATCCTTCCCGTTCCAAATATCCGATCAACACATCTGCATAACGGGTGACAGTGGTAGTGCGTGTGCGGGCGACGAAGGTGGACCACTAACTACGGTGGATGTCGTCACCGGACGTACGTTCCTGATCGGGTTGTACTCGTTTACGTCGTTCCTCGGTTGTGGTATGGGTCGTCCGACGGTACACACACGCATCACGGAGTATCTGGATTGGATTGAGGCGAACTCGGACGTGATCATACTGGACAACTGGGACACACGATCGGTATGAAAAAGATAGTCAACACATTAAAAAAGTTTAGTTGTTTGCATCATACGTAAGATGTTTTTTTTATTTATCCGATCAATCATCTAAGCACGAATATTAGCTCCCGTGTAGATTTCAATCCAGTTGAGGTAATCTGTGACACGTGTATGAACTGCTGGCCAGCTACGAGTGCATCCACGGGAGTACGTATACGAATGGATAGCGATCACAGTGGACTGTCCATCATCCTCTACAATTGTGACTGGACCACCTTCATCACCCTGCCGGAGGATAAGAAGTAAACAAACATATTTAATCGAGTGACATGATTGAGCAGCCAGTTTCACGTTCTTACCACACACGGAGCTCCACCGTCCGAAGAGGTACAAACATTGGAAGATCGCAGATAAAGCGGGAAGCTGATCGTGCAGCTAAAGTTCGAGATGACTTGCGATCGCACAGAGCGCAGCTGCTGCATTGGCAGTGCCTCACCGGTGTTGGAAGCCGTCTCACCCCAGCCACTGATCGTGGTCCAGACGTTGGCGAACGATTCACCTACTTGAGCACGGCGTGGAAGACGTGCGATTTGTATTTGATCTGCAATTCGAAAAGAAGGCTCGATTGATGACAGCTCCAACTTAAAACCGAACACCTCTTACCGCTGAATCGTGGCTCTCGGGAAAGGGTCAAAATGGCCAAATCGTTCGCCTGGAAGAAGGAACTAAAATCCGGATGCATCCGAACGTGGCTGACGAGGATAAAGTCCTGTGCGCGCGTAATGTCACTCGCCCCAAGCAGAACGGTGATGGATGATTGACTTTCAACGCAAGTAGCCGAAGTGAGGACGTGCGTTGCGGACACTAGCACACCACCGCAGAAGTACGTGCCGTACTCAACCGACACGAGTACCCCGACAATGTACGGAATGTCGGTAGGACCGACGATGACACCATTGTTGATGCGTCCACTACGTTCTGGAGTTGGTGGAAGCGCTTGGGCCGATTTATGGGTCGCCGTAAAACGATCGACAAAACTAGACGCACGCCTTGCTTTGAACAGTGGACTTTCCTGTACCGGACGCACCTCAGCCCAGTTGATATCTTCCAGGCGCGTAATCGTCGCCTGACTAAATGCGACGATCGTCACCACCAACACGGTAACCACTGATAGTAGCTTCATCGTTGTAGGACTGAACGAGGATTAGCAACTAGCAGGTGTATATATGCAGCTCGCCAGCATACTTCGCATCCATTATTGTGTCGCTAATCTTATCGTTTTGATATGGAATATGTTGGAAAGGAAGACGGAAATGACGCATTTTAAGAGTTAAAAACAGTACGGACCACACCTCGCAACGTTCATTCAGGTGTTCGTTCGATACGACTGATAAGGTGGTGGGATGGATTTTATTTTCGTCAAAACATTCGATACAACTCTACGGCTACGGCTCTACAATGGCATCCGAGTTCTGCTGGATCCAGTCGAGATACTCCGTGATGCGTGTATGCACTGAGGGCCGTCCACGGTCACACCCGAACAGACCGGAGAAGTGGAACGAGTGAATACCAATGAGGAACGTACGGCCACTTTCCGTAACTGTCACTGGTCCACCTTCGTCGCCCTGTGGAATGGGAATGGGAAGTTAAGGTTTGGCCACTGGGCTCTTTTTATCTTCCGAAACTTACATTGCAAGGGCCTCCATTGTCCGTCAGGGTGCAGATGTGCGTACTGCGTAGGAAGGTGTGGGACAATGTGCACCGCAAGTTGGACGTCACTGCATCGATGGCGAACTGTAGATTCTGGATGGGAATGGGCTCGTTGTCGCGACGTCCCGAGTTACCCCAGCCAGCGGCCGTTGCAGCCCAGCTGTTGAAATCATTACCCACCTGGCTCCGGCGGGGCAGATCAACCGGACGAATCGTATCGCGGATTGGAGCTTCATTTGCTAGCGTCAGAATGGCAATGTCGTCCCGATTGAAGAACGAGCTATAGTTCGGATGTGACAGAATGTTCGACACACCGATAAATTCTTCAACGCGCGTCATATCCGAAGCACCCAGCAGGACGGTCAGTGTGTTGGAGCTGGTTGAAGATAGAAACATTTAGTGCTATCGAAACATCTCCCCAGCTGTGAGTCTTTTTACTCACCCAGAAATGCACACGGCAGCCGTCAGGACGTGCCGTCTAGAGATCAACACACCGCTACAGAAACTGTGTGCCGATGAACCGGAAATAAGCACACCGACTGCCCACGGGAACTGCGTTGGCGTTGCAACCTGCCCATCGGCAATCCTTGCCGAACGAACCTCATCGTCTGTGAGTGGCGGAAGTCCTTGCTTCGCACGGACTGCATCGGTTTGATGCAGCGTGCGTACCAACGTCCAATCGAGCTTGTGTGGATCGACTCCTATGGAATGTACCGTGGACAGAACGAACACGGTAAGCAGTAGTAGAGTCTTCATGCTTGTAACACCGCTTTACAACTGATTGACACCGGAGACAACTGATCGGTTGTTTTCCAAGTTCGGCTCAATTTATGCTGATGTGACGGCACGGACCTTGTTATCAATTCCTGTCAGACGCGTTGATAAGGTACCACCTACGCAGCAAGCTGATTTCATTTTTATCTGATAAGATTTACTTACAAGTTTATCACAATACGACACCTATTTTTGGGTTCCGAAGTATGCTTGGGTCACTGAAAGGCCCCCAAAGTTTGCATGCAAGGTGAGTTAGACTTCTACAGGGTTGAGCAAATAAATTATTGTGGTTGGTGATTCCACACTAACGTTCATTTGCAAAAGACCACAGTTACATCTCGAAACCAATAGTTTCCAAGTCCTATTGATACGAGATTGTATATTTATTAGGCTTAGTGAACTTTAGTACATTACAGCTTACATCAAACACCTTCGGCGTGCTTCGTAGCGACTTGCCACAAGCAGATCCTTACAAGCAGCCCCACATTTACTGAATGGTAACATCGGTATTATCCTGAATCCAGCCGAGATACTCCGTGATGCGCGTGTGCACTGCCGATCGGCCACGATCGCATCCGAACAGGCCGGAGAAGTGGAACGAGTGAATACCCACGAGGAAGGTACGGCCGCTTTCCGTAACCGTGACTGGACCACCTTCATCTCCCTGTGAATATAATGAGAAAAAAGTCCAATGAAAACAACGGAGAAATAGACTCCAACAAACAAATCACTTACATTGCATGGTCCTCCATTATCGGTGGAGGTACAGATGTGCGTATCGCGGATGAACGTGTGCGAGAGACCACAGACAAAGTTGGAATTGACAGAATCCACCGTGAAGTGCAGATCCTGGATGGGGATGGGTTCATTCTCACGGCGTCCCGTATTACCCCAGCCGGCGGTCGTAGCAGCCCAGTTGTTGAAGTTGTTGCTCACATCGCTCCACCGGGGCAGATCGACTGGACTAATCGTGGCCCGGATCGGTGCCGGGTTCGAAAGCGTCAGAATGGCGATATCGTCCCGGTTGAAGAAGGAGCTGTAGTTCGGATGGGACAGAATGTTCGACACACCGATAAACTCTTCCACGCGCGTCATATCCGAGGCACCGAGCAGAATGGTCAGGGTGTTGGAGCTAGAGTGGAGATCACCAGAAAAAAAAACACTTTTGGTACACAATTCTCACGAGAGTCACTTTGCAGCTTACCCAGAAATGCACACGGCAGCGGTCAGGACGAAGCGAGGCGAAATCAACACACCACTGCAGAAGCTGTGCGCCGAAGAACCGGAGATGAGCACACCGACTGCCCACGGGAACTGGGTGGCAGTGGCCAATTGTCCATCGGAAATTCTTGACGAGCGTACCTCATCGTCCGTTAGGGGGGCAAGTCCTTGCTTGGCGCGCACGGCATCCGTTTGATGGAGCATACGTACCACCGACCAGTCGATCGTACGCGGATCCACCGGGGAGGTGTACACCGAGCCCAGTAGGGCGGCAACGAGCACAATGAACAGCTTCATGGTTAACTTCACGCTGGGTGGCAGATAACTAGGCGAGGCACCGTGGTGTGTGGTCCGTTTTTATAGGGCCATCTTATCAAGGGATTGTGAGTTGCACTTGGGTAGGCCCCACGCGATGTGCGTAAGCTGTACCTCGAATCTGTATATCATGCCTTCGATAAGCTTTATTTTACGAATCACCTGGGCTACCGTTTTAACGATGATGGAGGTGATCTGCATTCTACGGAGACGGAGATTAGACGTGTGTGGACCGTTGTACATGCAGGTGCAATTGACGCATCATTGTACGGATGTACGTTGTTGACAAACTTCAGAGTCTTGAGGAGATAAACCCTTAAAGATATATTCTTTCCAACAAAGAGAATCTGCATTTGTACTGATTTTACTTGTTGCAGTTTTCCTACCCATTTCGGTTTATTTTAGAACAGTTTACGGTCTAATCACGACATCACTGTTCGTCTCTATCCAGTCGAGATATTCCGTAACGCGCGTATGTACCGAGGATCGTCCTCGATCACACCCGAACAGCCCATCGTAGTGGAACGAATGGATGCCAATGATAAACGTTTCGCCTCCCTCTGTCACCCAGACTGGACCACCTTCGTCACCCTGAAGATATAGGAAGGAGAAGGAAAACATATAATTCCATTTGATCTCTTCCAACCGTACGAAACTCACATTGCACGGTCCTCCGTTGTCGGTGGAGCTGCAGATATTCCCGTCCCGGATGAAGCTGTGCGAAATGCCACAGACAAAGTTGGACACTACCGATCCGGTAGCGAACATCAGCTGCTGCAGTGGAATCGGTTCATTATCCCGGTTACCGGTGTTGCCCCAGCCGGCGACCGTTGCTGCCCAATCGTTAAACGTGAAGGCCGTATGGTAACGGCGCGGTAGATTTGCCACCTGCACGTTCGGTGACAGATCGGCATCACGGGACAGCTGCAGCAGGGCAATGTCATCCCTGTTTAGCAGCGAACTATACCCCGGATGTACGATGATGTGCGAAGGAATGTTAAGCACTGGGATGATCTGCTCGATACGCGTCATATCGGTCGCTCCTAGCAGTACGGTGAACGTGTTGGTGCTGTTTGTTTTTGAAGAACAGGAAGTTTGTGTTTAAAGAAAAGATTCTGTTAAACTGTACTCCATGTGGTCATTACTTACCCAACGACGCAAGCCGCTGCCGTTAGGACGAAACGACGAGAAATCAGAGCTCCAGCACAGAACGATCGTTCCGAGGTGCCCGATATGAGAATTCCTGCAACGAACGGAAACTGGGTCGGACCTGCCACCTGTCCATCGCTGATGTGTGTCGAAGGTTCGCGTAAATCAATCGCCAATGCCGCACCAATGGTAAGGCACACTAAAGCAACCCATGGACCAACACCGTAGAGCTTCATCGTGATGTAACGTTTCGTTCGGATCGCACAAACTCAACTGAGCTAATGTTGTGAATTCTCAATATCTCCACTGTGGCTGGAATTTCCCAAACCACCCTCAGAAGAAAGAACCAATCGCTCGTCATTCACGAAACTCCTCCGTGATCGACCATAAACACGAATGATACGCCATTTTGTTGCCATATTGTTTAATTTATTGCCAAAACGGATAAGATAAAGGATCAACGGCCACCGCAATGACGTACGGTGATACCTCCCCCACCTAGCTACATTTGCGACTTGGGCAGGGCTGATGGGGTTTACGATCTGATTACGGCGTCCGAGTTAGCTTCAATCCAGCTGAGATAATTGCTAAGTCGCACATGCACTGCAGAGCGGCCACGATCACACCCGAACAGACCGCTGTAGTGGAACGAATGCATACCGATCACGATCGCTTCGCCAGCTTCCGTTATCGTTACCGGTCCTCCATCGTCACCCTTTGGAGCAAACAAACAGCATCGCGATTGAGCTATTGATTCTTTGGAAAAGCACTCAAGTATACTCACATTGCATGGACCTCCGACATCTCCCGAGGTGCAGATATGATCATCCCGGATGAAGTTGTGCGACAATCCGCACACCGTGTTACTGATCACCGGTGTCCGGATGGAGTGGAGGTTCGGAATCGGGATGGGTTCGTTATCGCGATTTCCCGTATTTCCCCAGCCGCTGATCGTGGTACCGAATCCGTTGAAGGAATTGCCCATATGCGACCAGCGTGGCAGGTTAGCCAGCTGAATGTATTCGTTCAGCGGTGTAGGACGATCCATCGTGAGGATGGCTAGATCATCACGATTCAGCAGGGAGCTGTAGTTGGGATGGACCAGTATGTTTGCCACGCCGATAAACTGTTGGATTCGGGTCATATCGCTAGCGCCTAGCAGTACCGTCAGAGTTGGTTGACTGCAAAAAAAAGAGATTAGAGTTTTTAAAAAACCCCAAGGATGTGAGTGTCCTGGATGTACCTCGATACACAACTGGCTGTCGTGAGGACGTGCGTTGGAGAAATCAGAATACCGGCACAGAACGAGTGGGACGATGAGCCGGAAATTAAAATACCAACGATGAATGGAACGGCATTTGGGTCGGTTAGATCACCACCGGTAATACGGGAATTGGCCGATCCATCGCCGATGGCCATCACACCAGCGGCAACAAAACAGCAAATCACTAGCAATTTGAACATGGTCGGTTCAGCGTACATTAGGCACTGGGAGGTACTCGGGTGTAGATTTGGCTTTGGGCGTCTGCTTAATATCGCACGGCACGATAAGGTGATCTGAAGTTATCGTTGTGATAAGGTGTTCCATTCTGTTAGCAGTGACCCTTAACAGTGTGAGGTGTAGGGTTAGGGTCTCAAGCGACCTCTCCGATCCGTTTGAATCTTTCTTTTTTCTGATGAGTGGCAGATTCATCTACTAGAAGAGTAGATAGAAGCAATTGGGGTTTGTTTTGAAGAATGCTAGTCTCGTGACTCTATCTAGTACCAGAATATGAGGATATTCTAAATTTGATAGATCACATTAATTTCATACTCATTTGTTAGTTTTATTTCTGAGTAATAGCTTATATAAAATGGAAAATAGAAACAACTATGCTAAAACATTTCAACACAAATAGTAATACAGTTC
Organism: Anopheles minimus; assembly: GCA_000349025.1. NCBI lineage: Eukaryota > Metazoa > Arthropoda > Insecta > Diptera > Culicidae > Anopheles > Anopheles minimus. Next base: position 9,503,262 of record KB663721.1, read on the forward strand.
TCCATGAATAAAAAAACATTAAAAACTTTTCAGCACACTCATTTCAATAAACAACCAAATATTTTGATTCAAATTCTGCGGCGAATGTGCCCGTGGGAAACTTCAAACCCATCGAAAACGTCCAAATAGTTTGCTCGATCTCGATTATCCGTGCTGTCTGAAGGGAGTTCTCTACTGTTGGTGAAATAGTATTGAAAATGGAATTTAATTTAGCGAAGAGTGTTCATATTGTTTATCGAAATCATTCATTGTTTATGCATAAATAACATTTGATAAGATAATTCCATCTTGAACGTGTTATTTATCATTTTGCCTACTGCATTCAGTAAGAACGTATCGCTCTCTCTCTCTCTCTCTTTTTCTCCCACCATCTCGCAACTGTAGCTTGTTGTTGGTGTTGCGCATGGAAGGAACACATAACCGTACGCGGCTCTGCTCGCGGATGCTTCTGTAGTTGTGTGCAAACTGTCAAAGCCGCTCACAGTCATTCGAGTAGCCACTGCGAACGGACGTACGTGCGGTGCGTTCGTGCCTCGCTCCGAATGTTTTGCTTAGTGCAGTGAGATTTAGTTATTGAAAAAAAAGCTAATTAAACTGTGCCGAGTAGACATAAAAAAAAACAGTTCACTTGACAAAAAACTTCCGCGGTTTTCCCGTAGAGACCAACTTGTCCGCGAGTGTGTTTGGTGCTGCAAAAAGGTGACTGTGCCGAAGGTTGGTTTTCTTGTGCACGGTGACCGGTTGGTGTGCGATGGTGTAGTGTATTGTTTAACAGTTTTCTTTCCGCGATTAGAATTCGAAGAAAAACCAGCGAAAACACACACCCAGAATTTGTGAATTCTGTCTGCTGTCTAGTGTGGTTGGTGGTGGTGGTGGTGGTGGCGGTCGTGGCAAGTGCGGTGGGTGGTGTGCGTGTGCGTCTGTTTGCAAAGTGTGTTCGATTGGTCCTGTCGCGTTACCCGTCGGTGGCCGTTGAAAAGTTGAATGAAAAATGCATCCATAAGTGCATGGAAGGAAAAAAGCGTTATCTGCATTCGGTGAATATGCGTGAAGTGCGTTTCTAGCCATTCCACTGGAGGAGTTCAATCCATTCTTTTGGGCTTCTTTGTTCGGTGTGTGCGGAGTGTTAAGAGAGCAGAAACAGGAAAAGCTCAACGGTACGAAGAAAGGGAGAGAGAGAGAGAGAGAGAGAGAGAGCGAGAGAGCGAGTGAGCGAGCAGCGCACAAATACGCCGCAGCGGGAGAAGCGTGCGTGTGTATGGGAGCGTGAAAGAGAGAGGCGATACATGTGTACGAAACAGTAAATGAACTAGCGGATGAAAGATAAAAAAGCAATCGCAGCAGCCAACGACCGCGTGAGTTCTATATTTTTCTGCTTAAATTAAATGGGTAGTAAAGTGGGAAAAACGGAAAACTAATGTAAAGGATTAAGTTTCCACGTTGGTTGGGAAGCGTTTGTCTTCGTTTTGTGGTACGCTGTTTTCCGTTGCATATACACAACATGCGCATTTCTGGTGACTGCATTTCAGACGGGCAGCCCGTACAAATTGGGCCACGTTGTGTTTCCTTTTCCTTCTTTTGCCTTTTTCGAGTTGGCTGTGTACTCGCTTACTCATACTTGATTACCAGGACCCAGCATATATAGCCAGCAGTATATATCGCGACAGAACCGGTTTCGGGAGAATGGGAAAGTAGCAAACAAACAACGTTGCAAACGCACAACCGTATATGTCGCCGTTCTTGAGAAAACGATGCTCGATTATCCACGTTATGAAATGCACTACAATAACAGTGCATCAGTTTTTGTTCTGTTTTCCCCTTTGGCTGTGGTCACCGAGTTTAACCTGTTTCTTTCGTTGGTTGGTCAAATACGTAAATTCCCCAAAGTTTTCCTATGTGAAACTTGTTTATGTGTTGTTTTATTAAGCACTTTCTTTCCTTTGGTGAATTAGTTAGTTTATAGTTGAAGTTTTATCAAATACAACATTTTATTAAATGGTCTCATTTCTTGCAACGTTGCATAATGTTTTTGATTTTTTTTGTTTTTTTTATGTAATATGTTTAATTTAGTTTTTTATTGTGATAGTTTTTCATAATTACTTTCTTTCTAAATGATGATTTTTCTATTTCGAAAAGTTATATTAATTGTTTTTATTTTAATAATACCTCGCTGATTATTCTGATAGACTTTCCTGTTTGTTTTTCACGTGCCCTAGTACGGCTAGCCTACATTAACATTTTATTGTTAGCGGAACACCACTGGACATATTGAAATTAGAAATTATCACACCTTTGTTCTACAGTCGGTGTCTTTTGTTGTGTCTCATGCGCCATTCGGCTGAATCTTTCATTACCCAATATATGGGTATCACATTTTGCATCAATACGGTAATAATTGGACACAGCAATAAACTGATCTAACAAATTCTACATCGCCACCGAGTTCCGCCGAGTTGGGTACGACGGTCCTAACTCTAGAATTAAGGTAGGATTATACTAAACCTTGAACCAACAAAGTTTATTACAAATCCGTCCTCCAGTACCCGATGGATCTTCTTCCGCTCATCGGTAAATTGGTTTCAAATTTACAATTTTATTGAGCGAAGCGTACTGTTGGAATATAGTTTGTGTAGTTCAATAAACCGATGCCCCATTCCATCCAACGAGCAGGAAGTGTGGATGATGTTCTTCATTACACAAAATCAAGCCAACCAATAGCATTGGGTATGAGTGGCCCGAAAAGCACAGCATTTCGTTCCGTTCGAGGTTAGCTTTGTGAAGCGCTATATTGTCATGAGCATACGAAACATTGGCAATGTTAAACCATGAGTGTGATGTTTCGCAGCGGAAGTATAAATTACGGATTATTCTTGATGGCGCAGCAATATGATGAAAGAACGCTTGGGAGCGTTTGCTGGGTAGATTATTATTCATTTGATTGGATTAATTAGTGCTGTAACTGTGTTTACTTTTTGTTATTACTATACGCACAAACATCATACTTCCTGCTCGAAGTATAGACATTTATTTTATACATTTTTAATGGAAACGATATTAATATGCATTTATTTTTTTTAGCAATGTTTTTGCGGCTTTAAACATTTCTGAACGCATTATCGCAATATAGCGACAGGCGTGAAATCTGAAACGACCAACTATTGCCATCGAAGACAAGCTCGGTGTCGAAAACGTGTTGAACTCTTCAAAAATTTAACACGCCGCTGAGAAACGTTTTGAATTTTTTATGTTCCCCTTCCTGTGCTGTGCTGAGAGCAAAAAGAATCAAAAAATAAACTGTGTAGATTGTGGAAATGGATCGGCAACACGTCTGTCTGGTGGACTAAACAAACCAACAAATTTAACAGAAAAAACAAGAACTTTTAGAAAGGAAACAAAGAGTGTATTTCTAACGTTATCTGTTTGATAATACTTGAAGAGAACCTTTTTGCTGATACCTTCAATCACTGCAGCATGTTCATGCTCACAATTCTAATGCTTGGTAACTTACAATGAATGTAGAAAGAGCTATCCACTCATTAAGGTTGGTCATCAAAAGGTTTGGCGCAAAAGGTCACGTAAAGCTCCAGCTTGTTTCAAAATATTACAACTGATAGTGGTAAAAAGGGTTTCAACTTTCCCAGATAAGTCCCAGCGGAATTATTTGCCTTCGGTGTGTAACCACACTTTATGTACAGCACTACTGCGTTTTTAGGTGCTGGAGCAGCAAACAAAGGACGTAGATGGAGACCACCAAAAAGCAGTATCGCACACCAAATTGGTTGACCTGATTTTGGAGTTCTCCACGCAGCAGTTGTTGGTCTTTTGAATGAGATGATGTGTTGAAGGGCAAAGGTTTTTTTTTTGTTCGATTTCGGAGCATGCCCTGAAGGTCGTCTGTAAGCTACGTTTTGTATGCACTTGCATGCTCAATTCTTTGTTGAAAGAACGTGTGAAAACCCACGGTAGGGAGAAAACTAGAGTGTCTGAATTTTGGTGATTCATATGATCCTGGTCATGGCACCAGAATGTTACACGCGATAGAATTGATTTTCTGTCGAATTTGTCGATATTATTTACTACTTTTGTATTAGCCTTCATAGTGATTCCTTGTAACTGAATCAGAGATTTTGAATTTTTGTTTTGGAGATTCATCAATGCTTAGTGGCTCATGAAACCTCAGTGGTGCGCAGCTTCTTAGGGATAAATTAATTCTCCTAGATTTATAAATCCTCAAAACTCATGATGTTTCGCGTAGCTGTCCGCAAAAACATCTGTAAAACGGTCTTCATAATTGAATAATAGCAGGTAAAGGTTTATTAAAACCTTGGGTTATTAGAAAAAAATAATTTCAGAAGCTTAACATATTAAAACATTTACCAAACTAGCATTTTTAACAAGAAATCTTGGGTCTATTTGAATGAATAAAACATTGAGGAAGGATAAAACATCAATTTAATTCCTAAATCTTTGAAGAATCATTGATTCAAGAAGATTCTAGTCATCATATTTCATGTACAGTAAATATAAAGAAGAATATTAAATAGCTAGTATGCAATTGTGTGACTTGTGCTGTTTATGGTGATTAATTTTCCGTTTTTTTGCGATCATTATCACCCAAAGATCCGTTGATCATTTTCATGTGATCATATCAACACGCCAATGGGGAACTGTCTGCCCGGTACGGTTTGACACCATCACAACCATCGTGAACCGGAAAGCGTATACCTCTCCGATCCCCAAACATGTCTCCACCCCGAAAAGCTCCCGCCCAACAACTGCTGATGATCTCCAGCCAGGCGGAAACTGGCCGTGTTGGAGGTTATGTTGCGCACCATTGTTTCGCTGGTGGTGCTTTTTGTTTTTCCAAACTACTGCCGGATAACAGTCCCATTAGAATCGCTTACGCGGCTGGGAGAGGAACACTCATTTCGAAAAGAAGGGGGGGTTGATTTAGAACCCACTGGGTGACTGGATTGTTTGGAAATGCGCTCGTGTGCCGCAAGGTTTTTATTCTTCCGGGGAGTGAAACGAACGTTCTGTTTGGAAAATTTCGTTCTTTTCCGGGCTCGGTCGCTTCGCTGTGGCCATGTGATCAGGAAGTGGTGTGATAACGAGAGGAGGCGCTCGAGTGGCGTAAGGGAAATTGTAAATAACGTCACAACACTTGATTTTGTTATGGTGTGCCGTCCGGTTTTCGGTTGAACGGTGCTGAGATGCAACTATTTACTGAGGAAGTACTCTACCTAGAGTATATAGGTAGGTGTAGCTACACGTGTGCATTGTTTACTGACGCTGGTGAAGGTAAAGTTGTAAGGGTGACAGTTTTAGTTGTTTGGCAAACAGTTGGACACGAGTTTGAATTTTAAGCATTCCTCCACGATGGTGCTGGTAACTGTTGTCACTACAATGCTACAATCTTTTCCCGGAAAGAGATGTGGTCCGTTTGGAGAACCGAACAATTGGGAAGCAATGTTCAAATAATTGGTTTCATTATCCAATTCAGAGCACGTTCATTTCCATGTTGATATGATAATGTGTATTTATATATAAATAACTTAAAAAAGCTTCAACTCAACACTCCAAGTGGAAAATGATCAAGGAAACTTCCAAGTAGAAAATAAGCCAAAGAAGAAATGAAAAGTTTTGCTTCATTTCCCTTGCGAACAGTTAATTTTTGCAGACAAGGTTAGAGAAGCTTTTTTTTGCTCGTTCATAGTTCATGGCACGGTTTGTTGGTTTTTAAGGATAATTGGCCGCGCACATTAAACATTAAAGAGTGTAGTAGTTTTACTCCAAAGCAGAAAAAACAAGTACACCAACGCCACAAACTCAGAACACGCAGAACTATTAGGCCGTGTAAACGCATCGAGAATGCGCAGTTTCAGCAGTTTTACTTTTTGTATTCCTTTCGTGGCCATCCATCCATCAATTAGTGCCATTACCATAAAACCGTTGTTTTTCGTGTTTTTTTTTTCGTTTGCATTCGCGTATCGTTTCCATGTTTCGATGAACCTTTGGAGGGCACAGGTTGTGTGTCTGTGTGTGGCCCTACGAGTTTCATTATTTTGTCCACGATGGTCAATCCGGTTCGAGGTTACCCACTGACCATGGCATTGGGGAATCGATGGTACCAAATTCGCTTCGGTGTTGGTCACCAGTTCCAAGGGGGAAATTGGAAAGAATGGACAGTTTCATGGTTTTTGTGGACCAGAAATTCCGGTTTATTTCGGTCAACGTGCATAACACGAATTTTGGGGTATAAAAAGTTCCAGAAATACACATTGTTGCAAACTTTTGGTAATTGCATATATCTGGAATACATCAATCAGAACGGCCATGTTGTGTGTGTCAGCATCATGAGCTCCACGTATGCATGTGTGATCATAACTCTTGTGGGACTCTTAACCTGGAACAGGTTTTTCTAGCCCATCATCCAAAAACATTCACACACCCTTTCGAAAGAGACACACCAAAGGCGATAGAAAAGATATTCCCATCGGTGCCGGAGAGGTTTTCTAGCATCTGCTAAACCGCTTTCCACCATTCCGGACACGGGGGAGGCAAAAAGTGTGCCAACTAAGCAGCTGAGAACGCGCGTTGTACACCTTTTACTGCAATCCCAACCCAGGGGGACGGACGCCATCTTGTTCACACTCGACACTAATCGTCCGGCCACTTGCTGCAAGCTGAACTCTTCAAACTTCTTGCCACTTCTGTGCGTGCCCGCGCGGAAGTGTGTCAGAAATCTGGGAAAAACTCTCTTTGGCGTTGTGGAGATAGCTTGATGGGAAGGTTTTCACGGGTGTGTGTGTGTGTGTGTTTGTGTGATAGGGCTGAAAGCCCTACAAGACCAGCTTCTTAAGCACGAAGTGCACAAAACGACGGTACCTTTCTCCTCGGCCAGGGAAACACAAAAAACAATGGTGTAGAATGTGCTTTGGAAGACTGTTCCATCATCCAAACACCAAGAGTTATCGACGAATGTTGATTAGTCTTTCTGTACCATTTTTCCAATCGTCGTTCGAACAAATGCATTCATGTGGAGGATTTGCAGAATGGTTCCAGCTCCAGACTACAAAGACTGCAACTTTCATCCTAAGAAAAAGGAGAAAAAAAAGCGTCCAGGGCATTGACGTCTAAGCGGGCGTCCTGTATGTCGCCTTCATTACGCTTCCCGAGCACGTGTCGTTGCTTGTTTTCCCTCCTTCTTCCGTAGAGGTGACGCAGTTCTTCTGTAATCTTTGTGGCAAAAATCGGCCTCGATGATATATGTGGACAAGCGAGAGAGAGAGAGAGAGTGAGTCCTGGCAAACGGCATGGCCAGAAGATGATGCCGTTAATGATGATTAACGTAACTGTTCTCAAACCTGCTCTGCCCGATCGAATCGAGTCAGTACACGTCAGCCTAGAGGGTAACAGTGAAGAACACGCACCATGTCAAGAAAGCGCATTACCTTTAGAAGATTTGCATCATCTTCCCGATCGTGGTGAATGTTTCGCCCGGTGACTCACTTTGTTGATTGCCGATGCCGAGTGCGTGTGTCTTGAGATGGTGTGACGAGCCTCAAAATAGACACATTTGCCCGAATTTTTACGCATTCACCGAGGGTTGAGGGATTCCATTGATCGATGCAATTGTATGCAGTTCGTGCAACCTGCTGACGTCCCATTCGACTGTTGACATGGTTTCGTTTGGTTCTGTAGTTTTTCGTTCCACCATTTTTTGCCATGTTTAAAGCCTCCATTTTTTTTGTTCCGGGGAGCATAGTGTTTTTTGTTTTGTTTTTGCCTTCTTTTTTTGCAACGCTGTTCATTTTTCCATGCTTTAACAGGGCAGTGGATCGCGTGTTACAACCCCTTCGTCAAATGGGGGCGCATACATGTGGCTGGGGATAATTTAAAATGCCCCTCCGTATAGAATGGGACCAACGCCGCGCGCTGGGGTGACCGATGTGGGCCAGCAGCAGCAATCAGGGCTTGTGTAGTGGTAGACGAGGGCTTCGCTGTTTGGCCAATATCAAAATGAACGTGCCGGGGCTTTGCCATGCCAGCAGGGGTGCCCTCCCTCTGCAAACGTTCGCTCTTTGTGAGGAGGGCATATACAAAATGGGTCTAATTTTACTGCTCCCTTGAGCCGTCCGACATTACTTCTCGTGAAGATGAGGGTTTGGTTGGGATAGGGGGGCTGTAGTTTCTGTAGCGGCAATTGTAGAACTTGTAAATGATGACGACGCGGATGATGGCGACCGGTCACTTACCCTTCGGTGAAATAATGCGCCCTGGCGGGAGCCCTAAGTACGGGTACTAATGATGACCCTATTTTAGTATATTCTGTCTGCTAAAAGAAACACATATCCTTGCGTAGGAAAAATATTTTTTGGGCAATGTTTGTCGAGTTTCATACGCTTTTGATATTAGTAAAAAACAAAATTTATCGCAAAAATAATGAAGCTTAAAACGTTGTAAGTTGTTATCACTTCTAAAAAGTGTTGGGAGGCATTCTAAAATATATCTCGTCTACATATCATATGTTTCGTTTGTTTTAAACATTGGCTGTTTTGTCATATCAAACGAGAAAACTTTAATACGCTGTACACACATTAGGAAATGTTTTAAAAACATAAAGATAAATTAATTCTTCCATGTCCATTGTCCACTGCCCCAAACATTGCTACCGTAGATAATGGAGCTGACACTACAGTTACGGTGCAACAAAAGTGCATAACAACAATGTGCAAGGTGCATAGTCTCTGCACCTCCGGACGGTTGTGGTGGAAATGGAAAACAGAGAGACCTTAAAAGAGATTAAATGAAGCCTAGCATACATATGTGTGTGTGTGTGTGTGTGTGTGTGTGTGTGTGTGTGTAGTTGGGTTGGTCGGGGAAAGGGCGGAAGGCCGTGTAAATTCTATTGTACCGTGGTTCATCGTTCGCTAAGAATCGTATTTAGAAGGCTGACACGATCTCGCCAGTTGTTGGGCGTGTGTTACTAATGGTGAAGGGCTGGTGTTTGTGTGTTCCAATCTCGGTTGAATGCGGATATTTAGTTTTACCTTGGGTGAATAGCGGTACCAGAGAAGTGCATTTTGCAACTGCAATTCTGATTGTTGTCCATTGTGAATGGTATTAAGAGAAAAAAAAATGTAGTACACAGTGTGGTGAATATTTGTATGAGTATGACAAATTTAAACAATTTAAATTACACAACAAGTTATTCTGTTACTCATACAAATCGACAACATTTTGATGATGATAAAATGTTACTACTGCATACAATTTTGATGTATTTTCATTGTTGGAAGATTTATTCAACAAGCCCTAATGATATAACGCTTTAATCGCTTCGTATGTTCGTGTGTAGCCAAGGTTTCTGGACTTAACAGCTGCAGCTGAAATAGGTATTTTGAACAAAGAAACCTTTTTGCTGATGGCGGAGGGATGATAGACGACCTCAAACCTCGTCCATCACACATGATGGAGACACTGTGACAGAATTATCTCCTCTCCAGCTGGACAGCGGATTACTGGTGCTAGTGGCAAACATTTGTTATGAAATCACTTCGATAAGAGAAGTCTGCTGGTCTGGTCTGCAATGGAATCGTAAGTCTTCGCTGTAAATTGTTGTTTTCCAGATTGTAAGCTGTAAGTTATGTGAATCTATGGAGTTGTTGTGACTTTTGTGGCAAATAGATTTCACTTGCCGGTTGCTGAGTAACATCTTGTTCTTTGCTTGCGATACTATAGAACGTGTTTCGCATTGCTAAGCCATTGGCAAACCATAATCGGATCACATCGGTTATTTTTCACACAAGTTGTCGAAAGATTCCCTGCGTTCCCACGGTAGGGAAAAAGCAAATGTTGCTTTAAATACTGCGTGGATCGAAAAAAAAATCGATCGAATCCTTATTATCTCCGCTCAGCAGCACACAAAATCACTGCAGTGAATTTTAACAGCAGCGTAACGCGTAATCTCACACCAGCCCTTTTATTGACTCGTGCTGCGGCGATAGCGTTTGCATGGCGGCTACCCGTTGACAGAACTGTGTCAATCGAGATTTTTTTTTACCAAAACGCACCAAAAATCGATAGCTGTACGTTGCGCTTTAGAATGGCTCCCTTGGGGGAGATTTTGTATTCTGTGTGAGAATATCCTTTAGACACCGCTGCAAAGATAGTTGATGGCGCCCCATACACCCGATCGTTTGATGCTGCAGTGAAGCTGTACACCATCGGCAGGGTTGATGGTCAAAAGCAGTAAATTTATTTCGCCTCCAGTCATGCTGCGTGATATTGGTCAGTTCTATTGGTTCCGGAGCGAGAGAGAGAGAGAGAGAGAGATACATAGAGCAGCTGGAAAGAAGGTCAACAGAATTCAATTGCTGGATCATTACCCACCCGGAGGTGCATTTGAGGAACACTGAAATTGTGCATCTCTTGATGGTTGTTCGGTGTTCCTTCCCTAGAGTTACCACAACGATGCCAAGTGTAACAATTTAATAGCGTTGCTGGTAAACGTTGATGGATACATTTTATCCATTTGCTTCTCTCCGCATGAGTAGTTGAGACATCGACGGACATAACAACAAACCACCCGGAGCCAATGGTTTCTGCTAGGTTTGCTTTGCTGTTAGAATCTCGATCTCTCGGATATGTCTTGTTGCTTGTGTTCGTCGGAGCGTAGCATAACGGAATCGACATCAATTGACATTAAGTCGTTGGGTCGGTGGGTAGCAGCAGCACCAGACTTGCGATCGTGTTTGTTGTGGTTAGCGCTGCTGTGTTAGTGCTTTAATTAAATTCCACCAACCCGTTTGGGCAGTCATTACTTCATTTTACTATGGTGTTGATTATATCATAGTTATTGCAGTGAGCTAAAGCGAAAACTCGCGAGTTCTTAGGTACTAAACAACATTATCGTGGTGGTGGTTTGGATAAGTTCGCTTCGAGATCGTTTGTAACGGTTGTTAGCGGTGTTCATTGTTGTTAATTTCTTCTTCAAAGTTACTCGAAATTTGAGAATGAGTTATTCGTTGACGGTTTTCAGGAAAATATATTGGGATTGGGATATATTGGGATGGGAAGGTTTGGGAATTAAATTACATTGTTTGGTTAGCATATTTACGAAGTTCCTAAACTTTTGTTGTTTACAACCTCATGTGCGAAATGATAGATTTTATATCACCATTTCATAATGATATGTCAATTTGTTCCCACTCGTCTGTTCGCCAAATACCTAGATTTTACTGACGTGTCATCTAGTAATTTCAAAGCCACTTAGTGTTTTTTGTATGTTACCGAACATATAGTAACACAAATCCAAGTTGATCAAGACAACCAATCACTTTATATTTAGAAGGATATCAAGTTATCACGGTTCCCAAGGATTTTTACAATGGATATAAAGTTAACTCCACAATTCCTTCACCATGCTAATTGCATGTGAAAATATTCACCCTATTGAAGGCCCTTCAAAGAAAATGCAAATCCAAGGCGCATCTTCTCTCTCTCGCAAACTATTGCTTCGCTTTATAACTTCTTCAACTTCTTCAACTTTTGGGAGTTAAGAAATCAAATATCTTCACACCCGAACGGTTGCCTCTGCGCACACTACCAGACATGCTGGACTTTTGATGAGGCATCCACTTGATTCCATGTAGTGGCCGAAAGTGCAAGTGAGAAAATGGTAGCGATCATCTCGGCACACAACATCATCTCCGCTCATGCACGAACCTCCCGGCTGGGCCTTTGTCCGAAGGCGGTCGTTGCATTTAAGTTTAATTATAAATTCACCCGTTTCCGGTGCGCTTGGGTTGCGTTTTGTTGGTCGGGCACAGTGTTTTGGAGCGACTGGCACCAGCGTGGAGCGTCTTTTGTGTGCCAAAGTGAGCATAACGAACGCAAATAGTATTAGCGAAGCCCCATGCACATGGCAACCATGCGAAGGAGCACGGGTTCGGGAAAACTGGTACGTGGAGGAAAATTCGCTCGTCATGCGAACTGACTCCGGTGTTGATAAGGTTTTTGCAACCCGTGTGAGTGATTGGCGAAGGTGGGTAGATCATCGCCTGGTGTTGGGGCTCACGAGAATGGTTTGATTTATATCCGAGGTATATATGCAAACTTGTAAGTGACACACTGCTGCAGGGTGGCGAATGGGTGTGTTATGCTTCGTTGGATGTAATTGAATGCTGAAGCTCAATTATAGCCTCACGGAAAGCGAGAAAGGAAGCGCCCAGGAAGCACGGAATGGACAAAAAAAGGAACGGGGAAAAAGAAAGAGCTACACAGACGCGCGAGTGCAGGAAATAAGCGTGGTGTGTAGCTCTACATAGTGGAGTTGAGCAAATTATAAGATTCCGTTTGGGCATTTTGTTGGAACGAGTGGGTTTGATGGTTGGAATTGAACATCGGTCGAACGTGATGTAATTGAAAATTGGCAAAATTAAAATGGCGTAAATGTAATGCGTTGTTATTGAAGGAAGTATCCACCCAACGGAGGAGAAGATTGCGCTGTTTGTTTTCTGTTATGATATTGTGTCTATTAATAGGCCTATTTTCATTGTAACATTATCGGCTGACATAACAGGTTTTATTGCATTCAAATGGCATGCAGTCAGGTTCAGTGTGAGTCAGTAGGTTAGAGTGAATTTAAGTCGGTGGAGAGATTGTTGGAAGAATAACACAATGAGGGCGATTGGTATTTTATGATCAGTATCACTTTTACTGGAAATCGGTTCGTTTGGACATCTTGGTGCAAAAAAAGGGAATAAAGACAAAATCATATAGACCAATATCTAAATCTTCCAAGTATCTTTCCATGCAACACTGAATGCATCTCAGAAAAAAAGACTTGATGTCTTCTAGGTCTAAATCCAATGCTCAAGATTTTTGAGAATTAAACCAGTAACATTTGCTTTGTTTTCCTTTGCCTTGGGAATTCCAACGAAGATAATGCTTTCAAAAACTCCCTTTGTGAGGTTTTTAAGGGCAAAACATTTTGTGTCTATAATGAGAACGATATACCACCCTCACTGTCTCTTATATCCACGCATTTTGATAGCCGTTTGTTTCTTGATCGCATGATTGTGTCATGGCATTGTAATGGAGCTTGTTGTTGCAATTCAGCCTATTAACCATGGCTAACGTCACTGAGTGGGTCGTTGGTGTTTAGTGCCAGTACCGACGCTTCTCTTCCAGTATCCAGTAGGTAGGTGGTGCTCTAAAGAGTAACACTGGTTTGCGAATAGCACGGCAAAAGGCAATGAAGGTTGTTGTCTTTAGCAGCACCAACAACAAAAAACTGAAAGTCAGTTTACGGTACCGTAAACCTAGGCTTGGAAGGAGTTTCAGTTCGCCAACGGATATTATGTCGAACTTCGCGTGTACCAGTTGACCTTGGACGAAGCTGAGGTCTTTTGGGGCCTTCTTACGGTGCGGGTTTCGCCCATGCTTGCCCATTTGATCTTCTCCGGCTAATTGCTGTTTTGGGCCACAAATCTGGTGTTTCTTTTTCTCCTCTCTAAAGGTTCAGAATATACCTGCAATGATCATTAGCAGCAACAAATCGACGACGTGCGGTTGCATTAAATTGATGGGTTTGGCGTCCATTTCGCTGGACGCTATTTGCATGTCGTGCTGGTGAAACATAAATTTGATGAAATTAGTCGCGCGAATGAGCTGTTGATTTCGTTGGTACTTAGTCAGTTGATCCGTAAAGTAGCGGTTCCAAACGAAGTACTAAGGTAAGAGGTCGTGACGTGCGTGGAGTTACAGTTTCACTCATTTGTTAGTGCAGAACTTGATTTCCATTTCTAATTCTGCAGATTTGCCAAAGACCGACGATGGGATCTCGGGTTACAGGATCGTTCATTTGCATTTTGGGCGCCGTAAGCGGAGGACGTGTGTTTGAACTCTGTTCCTCTAATCTTTGTTGTACTGCAGTATAATTAACAACCCAACAGCACACAACAAACAGAGGGTACGGCAAGCATAAATTTTGTGCTGAGTGGTAGGCGGACATAATCCAAAACAAGGACCCGGAGGTACCAAAAACAAAAGCCCACCGCACACCTTTTTCCTGTCGGTAATCCTTTAGAGATGATCGGTAAAAGTGATTGTTAAAAACCCCAAGTGCCGCATAGAACGTTGGAAGACCCGAACGCAGCATGAATCATAAGAGGGCCCATAAAACGGGACAAGATCTCACGCACACTTTTGTGGCTTTGTGTACGGTAAGCTCGTAGAACAAGGATCTTAACCTTTTACCACATGTTTTGGAACCCTGGACCATGCGGGTAAAACCGAATGTTTACCGAATGAACATGTTTGAGTGTGTTTACGTGAAATGGTACCTAGACACAGCGTGTACAGTTTGCCCCGGCAAAGAAGTGTTGTGGTAGATAATGTTCAAGCGCTCTATTTGGCCGGGGTTTTTGATGCTGGGCAATGTACGCCGACCAGGCAGGGGGAAGATAATGAAATTGAATACGGATTGTTTAAACCGAAAGATATGCTTTGCCATGCGTGTGTGCGTGTGTGTGAACCGGTGGCTGGTAAACCCCTTGGCCAGTAGCTAATATAAACAAATCGTTCAGTTTTTAATGGCCACCGTAATGGGTCGGGTTCGTTACTGCCGAACGTGTTTCGGTGCGCTTTTAAACATTCAAATTACGTTTAATTTGAACCGTGTAGTGTTGAGGAATGTTTGCGTATTTTTTTTTCTTGGGAGCTTGCCATTTGCAGTAATTGTGTCGAATATAGAAGCAACATTGGAAATAATGTTGAGGTAGGATCTTTTTTTTGGGTACGTTTAATGTCTTCAGATTTGAAAGTGAAAGTAATACGAAGTGGAACGATATTTCTTGTGGATGTTCTTAATCTTCCAATATTTACATCCAACATTTTAAGCCCTATTAGACGAGTATGTGACATCACTGTGAGCCTATGTGATTCACACCCCCCGTTGGTATCGATTGACAGGAGCTGTCAAAATGTATTTCATCAAATATTTCCAGACGGCCGTGTGAAGGTCATGCTTGCATCGATTAGCAAACATAACGATAAGTGATAAACGTCGGAATCGCTCTTGCCACTGTCAATCAGATCGTTCAGAGGCATTCAAGGGGGAGAATCCTTGAGTAGGGCTTATCGAATAGCGTGGCATGATCGTGCTTCCGTTGATTGAGTGGATTCGTTAATCGTATCCTGTTCCATTTGTTTCGATTCAGTTATTAAGAACTTGAATACTTTCAATGAGACGTTTCTAATTGAGCTGTGGACATAAAGATAATGTCTAAATTTCTCCAATTTTTTTACACCTTTCATGATATAAATCCGGACCTTTCGTACCCGGATCTTAGCTACCCTGTACTGTCCTCGTCATTATCATGGATCATGTGGGATTAAAAGATTCAAAGAGGAATTTATATAGTTGGATTGTTGGAATGTGTTACGAAATTTTTACCTCAAACATCAGTAATAAATAAATGTTGGAATAATTTCGGCCGCATTCCCTCTGACACTTTAAATATGCGATTACTGATGTCCAGATAGTCGCACAGTAAATTGTGTAACGTGTTTGTCTTTAAAATATTTGACCACCGCTACTTCTTGGTGGTCTGCTGATTATTTTGTGGAATGTGGGTTTATGTATCGCTGAAAGATTGTTAAGTAAATAATCGTTCACCGGTTTGGACGGATATTCTTATCAGTAGTGTGCTACAGAGTAAGCTCAATATTTGCCTTAGGTATTGCTCCCATATACCGTATGATTTGTTCCGGGACGATGCCCGTGACGCTCGTCTCCACACGAATAGGCAATCCATACCCTCTAATCATCTTCGGAGGTGTTACGGAACGGAATTGGCTCTCATCATCCCGCACCGGTGCCAAAGATTTGCTATTACCCGTTGGCGGTGGTAGATCAGCAGTAGGGCAACTAAGAAAACCCTCCGCATGGTAGGGGTTCGCTCCGAGGTTTAATTTTCTCGTGTAATAAAGCTGAAAATCGGTTCGTATTTTGTGCGCTGGATTAACGCTGGTATCGCGAATCGGAGGTTGGGGAGGGAAGCAGTCTCGGTCGGTGTCGAATCCTCCGTCCATCGTGCGTAAATTGCGATGATGATGCGTTTATCAGCAATTTCCTGTATCTCAGCAAGGGTGGGTGGTAGGGAAGAACCGGCAAAAAAGTGGTGAAATGATGTTTGGGCCCTAACGGGAGACAGACAGCGGACTGGATGTGTGTCACCTTCGGGAAGTCGTAAGGGGAGACCAACCATGCCGTCGGGGACATTTATATCTTCAAACTCAAATTAGACCATCGGAATCAGCATACGACTACTAGCAGCTGTTTAATCTGATCAGCACCTACAACATGGCGTTCCTGCGCACTATCTAGCTGCGGAGGGTACAAGAGCCAATAAAAATGCCTGTTCCGTCGGAACACGGCCGACAAGATGCCAGCGGAGAGTAATCAATGAAGCAATCATTTCATTCCCTCGTCTCTAGCGGAGCGTGTTAAAGATGCGTCGTTGCGCGTAGTTCAACAAATAGCTCCACCATGTCTTACCTCCTCCATTTGCTGACTCTCCGTTCCGTGCCCGCTGGCCAAAGGGCGGAAAGATTGTTTTTCGCTCTGACAGCTTCACTGACACATCGTCCCACTCGACACGAGTGTTCGATTACCATACGGACCACGGTGCTTTGGCCATTGGGAATGTGTGGTTGATTAAATTTACAACGGAAAAAAGTGAGCCATCGGAGAATGTTGGAAAATATGCGGATGCAAATATGTAGCCCATATTCTACAACTGCAACATTGGGGATTTTTTTTCTCTACTGGACATGGCATTCAATCCCGAACGACTATCAGTTCCTAGGAAGTGCTACTGGAGATAACGGGAATGCGTAGATAAGATGTAGGCTCCTAGTAGTGTGGCGTATGGATGGAGGTATTCAAACAATGCGTATGCTTGAATCGTATCTCCCTTCTGCACAATTTGAAATGTTTGAAACTGCCTTACGTACCTCAAAATACATTTGGCTGTGGTTGTGGTCGTTGAGAAGAAAGTGAAATGGTCAATTCACCAACATAAGGAAGTATCAGCTGTATGACTCCACCCGATCGTGGGAAGATTAGCACGACCCGGTCGAAAGAAAGTGGAACTAAATTGCAACCGAAGTGAATTGTCTTGCCTACCGATTAGGTCTGCTGACCTAAAATACACGGCTGAAGAAGTGGAAGCATTGTTGGGTCCGAACAGATAGTGGGTTAGCTATCCCTTAGCTCTGTGGTCATTAACGCCGACAAAATCGGTGGAAAGTTGCCGACCACCGACGAATGCGTTTTTGATCGTGTGAATTTCTTGTGTGTCGTACCGTGAAGAACTTGACGACAAATCACAATACGAATGGGCCACCGATGGGTTGGATACAACGTTGAAATGGCGGAATTGTCTTTCGAACTGAATGGAAACTTTGTGTTGACAGCGGTGTTGTTACATGTAGTGACAAAAAAAGCGTAAACTCAGCGCAATGGACCATTTTGGACGACTCATGGGAAATGTTGGACATGTGCTACCTGTTTGGTTAACGTTTGTGTCCAGTTTAAACAAAAATAATAATATTTGGAGTTTCAAGACGTTTTAGCGTACTTGTTTTAACTTTAAGGGTCAGAATCGTCCATTTGTAACACTCAATTAATAATATTTTTTTCCTCTCTCATTTTTTTCTTTCAGATTGTACTCATTCCAAGGTGTGTATAAGGATTACTCCGGTGTTCTCGTGACGATTCACACATTTCTGCCGATGCATTACGGTAAATTCCTTCGACCTGTCTGGCCACGTCACAAACAAGTTTGAAGATTTCACAAATAAACTCTCGCGGAGATGCTATTTGTGCATTTCCCACCGTCATCATATGCAGGCAGCGTACAGATTTCGTCACTCCACTCTCTGGCACGGCGTTTCAAAACTGGTCGTGGTTTGCATTTGCATTTGCGAAGCGAATATTCAACCACGAATGCTCTGCGGAGTTTGGGTCAGATGCACGATCTGACTTTGTGACGCGAAGTTGCAACTTTAGGTTCTTTGGGGAGTTTTTTTTTGGTTGGTGAAACCTTACAAGCGGATTCCCGACCGAATCTAATGCAGTCAGTGAGGTGATATACTCTCCAAACGAGCGGTCACTGGGTCACACACCTGGCGCTCTGGGTAGGCATTATATGTTTTCACTTCAAAACTTATTTCTGGATTTTTTTTTTAGGTGCTGTCGCTAGTAGCTTTAGGGACATGTTGGTATAATATCCACTTCGGGACGTATTCGTAAGCTGCCTCGTTTTGTTTTGCTTAACAAACAACTAGGTCATACGCTTGTCATGGAATATGGCTTACGAACTTACTACGTAATAACTGCATACGTGAATCTTTGCAACAGTCCACGGTTAAGATATGATTCATATCCGGATCTCCGGTGTATCACATCGTAGCATGACACGATGCGATCGCCTGTCGAGTTGTTGGACGCAGACCTTACAGATAAGGAAACAGATTTCAGATTAATTGTTGTGATGTATCAAGATAATAGTGTATGATGTGCACCAAATTACATATAGCCATTATGTGGACAGTGATAATGTTAGGTGTTTCTTGGACGTTAAGTGTCTCGTTACGCCTATTGAGCTCATGATAATTTTGTTACAATATGAATAATGTCGTACGATTTCCACTGTAATTCTTGATATGTGTGGATTGCTTGTTGATGTTGGCATGATTGTGTGTGTGTTAATCATACACGCGCCAAATCCGGCTTTCTTCCATTACCGTGATTAGCATAGACAGCAAAAAATAATCAGCATTAGTACGTCGTTTGACGGACGTGTCGTCGAATATGACAGCCGCACGATGAACCAACGTCGGTTCAACAACATTCGCGTTTCCATATCGACCACGAGGAAAGCCAGAACTCCGTATCGTCACGAAATGGAACGGCTGCATGACGGTAGCTTATCGGCCAGAGTTGCAGACCCTGGTAGTGATGTTGTTTTTTTTGCTCCCTTGCGTAAAGCAGCGGCAGTGACAGAACGCTCGAAAAGACATGTGTGCTGATTGTTAGCATATTTCAGCCAGATAACCAGGGGGCTCGTAGTTAACTTGGCTGGACTTGGGCCGCGCACTCTCTTTCTCCCTTGTAAACAGGTGTCCGATGTATCTTGCACGTTTGAATATCGTCCCGAACGCTGTGATGGTTGCAAGAATAGATGGGCTGAGATAGGTGTGCCCGGTAGGGCACTCTCCCTATCGTTAATGAAAGGCAACAACGCCACATGGATGGGACGCTTTGTTATGGGCGCAGACGGGGTGTTGTAGATAGCATCCAACGCTGGACGAGTGTTTCCAATTATTTTCTATCTATTCTCCCTGATTATTTCACCGGATGAGGGGGACCGGACTCACTTTCTAAGCAATCAGCAGACACACGAGACAACAACGAAAGAGTTGGGAAATGCAAACGCGCGTGGACCAATTTTTGAAGAAAAAAACAAGATACACCTCCATGCTCTCCAAAGCGGACATTGGTTTGTGGGTAGACTGCTGGAAAGTCACGATTTTAGACGGATAACCGGACAGACGGAAGGAAGGATCAGGCAGGTATCGTTAGAGTGCGCGGCTCTTTATATGCCCTTCCGGCGTATTGGTTCGTGCGCCACAGAAGCCGATCGGTCAAGAGCCATCGTCATCAATATTGAATAAAAGAAAAGAAAATGGATCGTTCGGGAGCAAAGGAGGGGGATAGGGATCTGAGGTCCGCGATAGTAATGATGGTTCTCTGTCACGTTAGGGGTCCCGAGAGCATGCTCTGAATGATTGATGAACGGATGCGACATGGACATGGACTTTCGTAGCTTCCTCTGCTACTGCCGTTTCCTATCTGCCCACGGTAGTCAGTGAATATTTCCCACTTGCACAAAGTGCTGACAGTTAGTGGTGCAGAGATATTCATCTTTTTCTACTCTTTCCGTCTAACAGCTCGTTGTTTTACTGGATCTCCATATATGGCGTACACATACAGGGAAATGTTCTTTTGCGAGGCAAATCACAAACAACGTAATGCCGGTTGTGGAACATTTGGAGTATATTTTTAGGCATCCATATTGTTGGCGTGTGCGACAGGAAATTGAATCCCGGAGCTAGGATCAATAAATAATGTGGCTTCTTTTAGAATCGATTGGAAAGGTGCTTCTGATTGATGTGCGTGCAAAAGGTGGGTGAATGCGTCAAACGAGGACACACTGGGTTGATGAATATGTATTGATAATCTGAGAACCAGTGTTAAACCAGCGGGGGGTTGTAGTGAGGCTCGCGTTTTCCCTGTGATTAATTTGACGTATGCTCCAATGGATAGGATAAAGGGTGAAAACATGCTTTAATTAATATTTTAGCTTTCCGTTTTCCAAGCATTTCTGAAGCATGGCGTGATTGAAGGATGTTTTTCTCACTTGAGTTAATGGGAGAATGAAGCGATGTGCGATGATTTGTCGGTTGAGGGCAGTGGTTGGGAAAGTACGGTTTGCGAGCTGCATGCGGCTCTTTGCTACTGGTTTGAGGGATTTAAAGCAGGCTTCCTTTCAACACGTGGTATGTAGCTAAAGGCATTCTAGTTCTTGACCTTTTTATTTTAGTATATTGCGCAATACTTTAGTGAACTTTTTCCCTTTTCTTTCTGATCTCGATTTAGGCTTAATAATATGTTCCACAACAATGCGAATTAATCCAAAGCCTGCACTATTGTGTGTCGATTATCCTTCATATAAATGTACTTAGGGTTCAGCGTCGGTAAAGAAATGCCGCATAAATTAGCCATAAACGATGACGGTTTGGAAAGATGGAGCCAAAACGCGCAGGAAATAGAAACTCCAAGCGAAAGGTGCTTAGTTATGCTGTTAGCTTCCTACGCCATCTATTTTTTTTATTTTTTACTTTGCCCCAAAATGACCCACTTCGGTAAAAGAGAACGTCACTGGCAACGTCACCAACCACCGGGTCGGGCTGTTCCTGCCCGGTGTGGTTGGTACTTTCTCGTGGAGCTGCCGGTTGTTTGTTTGCAAGCGCCTTGTAAGGTGGCGGCTACAGTTGAAGGGGAGCAAAAGGGAAGAGAAATAAACAACCCTTGTGGCATTGTGGTGCCACACAAAACTTGGAGCGTCTAGGTGAACAGTCAAACCGTTTGTTCGATGAGCCAAATGCTCTGACGCTAACCGCTAACGTGACTTTCACTGGTAAAATTCGTGCAGATCAATATGGCGTTGTAGGGAAAAGTATATTTGAGTGTTTTGAAGTAAATATTAACACTTGCCAACATGCCAAGATAGCTCGTTTAATATCTAGAGGGTGATTTCATACTATCGATCAAGCGTTATCATATAGGTTAGTATTTATAACGTGCGTTATATTGATATGGATCAATTCTTATAAATTATATTGCGGTACAATGGAACTGCAATCTCACGCTGCTTTTCTGTATTGTTAAGACCGGTCAATCGCCGATCATCATTATAACCCGCGAATGCGACCTTTCCAATCTCAACTGTCGTACGTTGAAAGTCATTCTTCAATCGTGTGCTGGTTTTGATCAGTCTTATCAGTTTCTTTCTCTGGTGTGTGAACTTTTTATACCACTCTGGAACAGCTCGAGTGCATAAAAGTCATAACAATAAATGGAGCCTCCACAGAAAGCATTCTATCAATAAAAAAGGGACTATCTCTGGACGTAGGACTGGTGCAGTGCGTAGCATTACTATAATACTTGCTTTTTGAGAATAACGGGGATAAGCTAAAGGAGAGGTAAAAAACACTATTACATGTTTTTTTCTTCGGAATAAAAAATTCTCCGTTTAACATAACTATATAGCACCTTATGAAAAAATTATTGTTTTTGGTGCAAATAATCATTTGAAATTAAAAAAAAAGAGTGAGTTTAGTAGGATCTCGAACAATGTAAATATATTTTTTCAAACATATCATTCAAATGCCTAGTAAGCCCTAAAATACGCAATTATACTAGTCTCCATGCACAAATTCTGACATAATAACAAACATTAACGTTTATCATAAATATTACCATCATTCTCTACAACTTAGCATAACATAATTTTTCATCTCTTAAAATTTTCCAGCTATTCTTAAAACAAAGAGTGGCCTCATAGTTATGTTACGCACTGCATTAAGCAGCCAAACACGCACTTTGCAATCGTTCCTGGTAAAGGGGAAGAAACAGGAAGTGAAGGAAAAAGTGCATCGGGGCCATTGTAAAGACAACCCTCGATGATGATGTTGATGACGATGACGATGTTGTTTGCGTTGATCCGTTGTCGGTGAAAGGTAATAAAATTATTGATTTAATTTCCCTTTCCGCCGCAGTGCCTCAAGGCCACTAGGATGAAGCTTTATTGTCGGGAAAAAGGCAAGAAACCAGTGAACGAAGAAAATCAAACAGAAAAAAATACATTGGTTAACCCACATAAGAGTTTGGTGGGAAAAAGTGGACGCCCAAAGAATGAGTTCCAAATAGGGATTTTTAGTTTAATTTTCTTAAGGAGAATGCTAACAATAGTTAAATGATTTGCAAGTTGTGAAGTCTTTATTTCAATTGGCTTTCAACAACTTCCTCTATTCGAGATCCATTAGTAATTGCAAACTCTACCAGCCGTGTTCAACTTCGATAGAGCACAGGAATGTGATATAATTAAGCCACTCAAAGGCGAATTGTTCCATATGCCCGATTACACTCAATTATACGCTAACACTTTAAATGATATTTGATAACAAATTGGGCAATAACTATTCCTCCTTTAATTGGTTTACAGGTTTAAATTATACAGATTTTCCTGACTCATGATTCCGGTACAACATTTGTTGTTTTGTTTTATTCTCCGCACATTTACACTCCACTTCAAGGTTTTTAAAACAAGCGATGAGTAGACGTCTTATCATTGGGAATGAAAGGCATATGGTCGCATGATAACGAAATGAAGACAGCTCTCGCATGGGGTGATAATAAATATGACAAATAAAAAGTGTCTAGTTTTCCAACGTGACCAATTAAGCTGTGCAACGCGCTTTGGCAGTACTGTGAAGTGTGATGAATCATGGGAATTTTGAGTTTTGCTCTCAATACCAAAAGTATAAAAGCTGTTTACTGTCACACTATCTGAATGGTGGAATGGTATCAAACTACAAGCATCAGACAAGATTGCCCGAGCATAATTATTTGTTTCACCACGATGAATGTTTATGATTCAGTGTTTTTCCTCCGACTCCCATTAGCATATTTTTAATCATCGCAATTTTCTCGTTGCATCATTCGGCAGCAGAGTAAAGTAATTGCTTAAGAATGCACCATTTTCTTTCGCATCAGCCGGACTAGGAAGATACACTGCAGCTGTCACGCGCGAGTCCCGGGATATGGTGCCGGGTTTGGATGTTTATTCTATTATTTTTGTCTCTCCTTTTACCGGTCTGGGAGCCGTTTGACATGGTTCGTTTGCTGCACAAGCAGAGCCAGATGACGAAACAGCACACTAGCAGCGATCGGTGAGGTTGTCATCTTCGTTGCAGGAGATCTCCGTCGTCCGGTGGGGGGCGTTAGAAACCGACGGTATGTTTATGTTTGTGCCAGACGAGAAGAATGAACAGCATGCTGCTCATATGTGTGATAAAACATCGCTTAAAAATGAGACAATACTTATGGGCGAGAAGCATGGGAAGAATGATCGTTTCTATCACACGGTCGTTTGTGGTCGATCGGATGAAGTTTGTTTTGACTTTGGTGGTTAAGTTAATATGTTTGACGTTGCGTTTACGGCTTCCCAATAGCTGTATTTTAAGCAAAGGATAACATCACATCTTGAAATGTAATTCAAGAAAGATAAGCGAAATACACTTTCATGTATTCTTCGTTTTATTCGTTTTGCAAGAAGTCTTTATGCTATTTTAGGCATTGTTCTATCAGACACGAATTGTTTGGTTAAAGTGTTGCTATTTGCGGTGTGTTTGCGTTTTACTGACACGTGCTGTTGCTATTCAGAAATAACAAAACGCATCCGTATAGAGGCAACACTCGGCTAGAACAGTGGTCGGCAAACTTCTTGAAGCAAAGAACCAAAACTCAGAAATGTGTATGTGGAGAATGAATACATGAATTTGAAGAATTCCCTGGAAAGCTTGGATATAATACATACATACTTCAGGAGAAGAATTTTAATATTGTGTAGAATTTGTTCTAATAATCTCGAGAGCTAACTATAGGGTTCAAAAGCGGCTATAATTTGTGGCAATTGTAGATTAGTATAATTAATTTTCGATAACGAACCTCAATGGAAATGGCAAGTAGCTGCATACGACTCGCGAGCCGTGCTTTGCCGAGCTTTGAGCTTCAAAACAATGTTTCCTAAAAGATGGATCATGATTCAAATGATTTAGGGAAAGAATTCTCGTGTGTGATGTTGATTAACTCAAACATAAGAAAATAAGTATTATTTCTCTTTCATCATTCAAGAGTAGATCACATTTCTTTATTCTGAAGCTACTCGTTTTTCTATAGAAAGCTGCCACCCTAGCGGGATGATTCACATGTTTGCTCAGGATCTTTCCCTTTGTTTGTGTTGATCAGTATTCGGGAATCCAACTAGCAGAATGCGTAATTGACGATTATCGTAACCTGTTTGTAATGGAGTTTGTCATTAGACTTTGTCTATTATCACCTAAACGAATTTTTCGTCGTGATACATTCACTTGTAACAATGTTCCGTGACAGTTGAACTGAATGTTTGACAAAAAAAACTAGAAATATTGCCAATCGAAACCAGAACTAGAAACACCACCAAACAGGTATTCATGCTCAACTATCGCCAAAAAGCGTGACCATCGCGCAGTGAGTCACGAACTTCAGCAAAAGCAAGCAGAATCGTACGAATGGCAAAACGGTACGAAACCAAAACCACCACCCAAGGGAGAAATAAATTGAAACTGTGCAACGCTACGTCGGTTTTGCTGTTCTCCGATGCCCCAATGAATGGCGAAACTGATCTAGCGAAATGAGTGTGGTTTCGGACAGATTTAAGTGGTCGTTTTGGTGGAACAGTGTTACCCTGTATAATGTTATTTAAAGTGATCCGTATATGTGTGATCTTTTCAGTACTTTTTTGGAGTTAATGGACTTTATACTTCGTTTTATAATAATGAAACACAGAGCTGTTAATTCAATAGTTTTATTGACGAAGGAAGCTTGGTTGATCGTAAATTCGTAAAGAGTTTCCGTCAACGTTGTTAATTCTTTTCGTATTTCATGCTACTTTGTGGTTGCATGTTTTCCAGTGGAAGTGTTCAGCTGTCTGTTTTATACGTGCTAAACACGCAACGGGTATCTCTCGGAGGCCATTGGCAATGTTTTATGGAGGAGCTTAAGGAGAAAGTTTATTAGCAATATTGCGGATATCAATATTCACCCGAACCCGAATAAATGATATTAAAATGAAGAACAATTTCTTTGACAATTTAAGTACTAAATTTGCTAAGTTCTAAAGCTGTTATTTCGGTTTACCTACATAATCAAGTTTGACTTAATCGCAGTAGGTAGTCGAAGCGTACACTTGTATTCTATTATATGCCAAAATCAAAATAGTAATTTTGCCTGTGTTCCTTCATCTCAATCTCCATTGCAGGTTCATCAGCACAGCTGAGGAGTTATCGCCCTGAGTGAAGGATATTCATAGTTTTCAACGTTCCCACCGACAACCCTTGGAAGTTGCCACCGCGGACTTCCATTCACTGCCTCGTAACGTAACCAAAGTGGCCAAAGTAAGAGTCTGCCATCGAACCGATACCTAAATCCGTAACCACACTCTGCCAATCCACCCCGGAAGCTGGACACAACCAGACGTGTTGTGAGGGTCGGTCCATCCATCCAGCAGCCATCATTTAATGCCAACGTCCCAAACACCAACCATGGCGGCTAGGGTCTCTTCCACGGCCGTGTCCTGGCGACAGATGCTCGGTGTCGTCCTGTTGCTCATCCAGCCTAGTGCATTCGTAGTGGTAGCGCAAGCGGAACCAATTCTGAAGATCCGCACGACTGAGTTTACCCGTTACAATGAATTGATCGAATATGAAAGCTCAAAGTCGTACAATCCACGTGGTATGGCGCCGCTGTACCAAATCACCAATCACGTCATCGATCTGTTCGTCGCTGAGTATCCCATCCCGGACGGTAAGCAGCGGAATCGGTGGTTTTTTGTTCGAATCTAATCTAATCACCTCACTCACCGGTTGCAGGTTACATCAACGTGGAGGAAGGCACAATTGCTGCAGGACCAAACGTTTCGGATAACAACTGGGGTCCGATATTGAAACAATATTGGGCTAGCTTCCTCGTATGTGCAGTGTGCCTCTTTTTGATTGCGTTCATGCCCGTCACGGGGCTGTTTCTGTGCTGCTGCCGGTGCTTCGGCGGATGTGGTGGACGTTCTCAACCGTTCGACAAGAAACACGATACTTGCCGTCGAGCAATTTTGGGCTTCCTGTTGATCTGTTCAACCTCAGCATTAGTGTAAGTTATCCTGCTCGGACCCCTGTATGCATCCTTACAAGTAATGATCGCATTATATCTTTATTTTTTATTTCAAACAATAGATTTGGAGTGGTGGTTGCATTTGTTACCAACAGCTATATGCAACATGGGGTGGAAAACATTACTACTTCCGCCCGTTATGCTGTGCACGATACCCGGCTTTACTTGAAAAGCACCTCGGCCCATATCGATCATGTGCTGAACAAGAACTACCAGGAGCTGAACAACGATCTCAAACAGATGCTGAACGATGCTTCCGGCACGATCATCAAACGACTGGAGGAACAATCGAAGGCTGAGAAGTTAACTACCCTGTACCAATTCGTCGAAGATTTGCCGGGAATTAGCAAAAATTTGGAAAAGATGAAACAGCTCACCAGTGAGCTACGGATCACGGCGTCTCAGCTGAACGATGGTGAGTTTTGGATGTCATTGCGGCGGTATGGGAAAAGCTTTCATTCATAACATGTCGTACATCTGCTCGTAGGGCTTCGTGGTGTAAAGAGAGAACTGCTCACGTCGCTTAATAAGTGCGGCACTCAGGAATGCATTAAAGTGATGGAGGACTACAAGATTGGACGGTTGAATGTGAACGGCATCGACTACAATTCGGTAAGTTAGGGAAAGATAGAAAGGAGGCTACCGTCGGAGGTGGTGAGGTTTGTGTTTGGTGATGGTGGTGGGCGTGTAGAAATTATTGAGGCTTTAACTAGACAACTGAAAATGGTTATAAAAACCTCATGATGATTACTGAGGTTACTGTCGCAGCGATGTTACCCACCAAAAATCTTCTTCATTTTTATAAATAATGAGATAAATTTATGATCTAAATAGTACAATCAAATAGTCAAAATAATTAAATGTGCTTATTGCGTACGTAAATGTGAGGCTTTTAGAAATTTTCAAGAGAGCAGAATTGTATGCATTAATGTAAAAGCTTAAAGCTTTGAAGAAATCGTACTAGTTTTCAGTTCATCTTATTCGCAAAGTGATTTACAATATCTACGATTTACAAACTAAAATAATTGCTAACGTTGTAAAATAGATGAAATGTTCAAATTTTATAAAATTTCTTTTGTCAGAATCTAAAATTGTAACTAAAACGTAGATTAATTGATCACAACACTAAGTATAATGGTACTCAATTCAATGACCATATTTAGTTTGTAAAATCGTCGATGAGGGATTGCGAATATGATTTACATTATTTTGATATAGAATTTCATTATTACGTCCATTCTCTCAATTGATTCGTATTTGCATCAATATTGTAATTCATCATATGATCAATGACAACCGATCATCTAAATCCATTTCCAAACACGAGAAATCAAACGGTTTTTTTTCCGTTGGTCTGGTTTGTTAGGATTGCTTGGAAAACTATAACAATGCCCACATTATTTTGTCTTAGATATTTACTTAGATATTTTTTGTTTTCATGCATTTCCATTCCATCGTCAGATCATATGCATATAACATACTAAATACTCTACCCATAAGCACCATTCATTAATCGCAAACGGTGTGTATTACAAATGCGTTTGCAAACCTTGCGTAAGCGAATACATTTACGACAAAGGTGTTTCTCTCTCACCACCACCTTCACCACTCCAACACCGTAATGTTTAACACCCACAAACTAACTGAATTAATTAAACTCTCAACTATTATTCATCCTGGACACATTAATCCACCGTACATACTATCATCGTCGAAACAAGATACAAGACAGATACTTCCCGAGGGTAGGTGACTCTTTCGGCTATATCGCTAGTGTTGGTTGTGTTGTATTCGAGTTATGTTACGATTAATATTATTTACAGATTAATTTTTTATAGTCTTGCTCTGTATTGTTTTCTGGATCTATTTGTTCCGAAACCTTGTATCACTGTGTTTTTCTGTGAATAAGTTTATTAAATTGTTTTCTATTTTGTACATGCTATGCTCTAATTCCAATCCGTTTTTTATAATGATTATCAGTTAAAGGACGAATATTTTCTCTTAACATATTTTTGTTTTGTTTTATCTACTATTACCAGTTTTTTGTCCATTTTTGTGTATGTGTGCGTGTGTTTGTGTGTGATATTATCTGCAATGTTTATACGTTAACCCAAAACTCTCACCAAATTGTATGTTGGACGCGCGTCGTAGCGCAACACCCATTGGAGAACAAAATCAGAGGCTCAATGATTCAAAAGACTAATATCATTTCATACAACATGTTGGCATCACCTTAAATCCCATTTTAAATCGCAGTTTGCATCGTTGTTTTTAGTTTGTAAGATAATTATGCACTGTTCATGTGTGTAAGTACTCTCTGTTTTAGTGGAAGTATTGTTTTTGTTTTCTTTATAAATACAAAGCAGCTTTTCCAGTATAGTGCGTTTGGTAGTAAGTGCTCGACTAACGTCGGTTGATATTCTCTGTATCCTGCAGCTGCCGGATTTATCTGAAATCATCGAGAGCGTTAAGGAGCTGATGGACAGCAGCCTTGGAAGTGCCATACGTAAAGGCGTGAAGCAGATGGAACAGCTCAAGAGTACGCTCAATCAGACCGTTCTGGAAAATATTCCGAAAGTGCAGGCCGCTTCGGATTCGACGGGAAATGCAATTAGAGAAGTATCGAACATGCTCACCTCGCGGCTAAACAATGCGGGGGATACGTTGGGTAACAATTCGTACAAATATCTGGACAAGGCGGACGAGTACATACAGCAGTATAGCATCTACAAATACTACGTCGGACTAGCAATCAGCTCGGTGCTGTTGTTGATTTTGATCTGTCTAGTGTTTGGACTGTTGTGTGGCATTTGTGGCAAACGTCCGGACGGTTATGGAGATGATTGTTGCAATAAGGGTGCCGGTGGACGATTCTTAATCTTGTAAGTAATTACATTAAATTGATCGATCGATGTAGGAGCTAATATTGATTTTTTTTTTTAATCATATTCTCTCTAGCGCCGTTGCCATTATCTTCCTCACGTTCTCTGTGATCCTGTTGGAAGTCTTGGTTTACTTCGCGGTTGGCACTCAAACGCGTCGTGTTGTCTGTGACTCACTGCGTGATCCGGCCAACGATCAGATAATCGACTACATTGATCGGTTTGTTAATATCAACCGGTTGTACACGGAACTACGGGCACAAGCCGAACGCTCCAGAACCAAGCTGCAGGTCAGCGAAAATATGGAAGAATTGCACATCGGTCAGTTGATTGAAGCGTGTCAACAGAACGGATCGATCTACAAGGTGCTGAAGTTGAACAACTTTGTCGACATTGACACGATCCGTGATTTCCCGGAGCAGTACGGCATCACACGGGAACTGAATGCGCTCACGCTCAAGATAAAAATAAATCCGGTAGAAATTCTAACACCGGAAGCAACGGAAGATATCAAAGCATTGCAGGCATCGAAGCTAAACGATTTCGATGTGGATAAATTTACAGACAATGTAAGTGGTAACGATGCTAAGCGAATGAGTATTTTTGTTTATTTGTTCTCTTGTTCTATTTCAGTTGACATACAATATCACCGAGTACAATTTGAATGAGATAGCTCAAAAGCTACGTGATGTAGCGGATCGCGTACCACCCGGCAAGGAAATGAACGACATTAAAGTGAACCTTAAAAATCAAGCTCTGCATCTGTCTTCCTACCAGGTAGGGGCTTTTTCCCATTTTTACAGAATCTGTTTTGGTACAGATTGGACTAACCTATTGCTTCGTTTTTTGTAGACTAACCTTGTCGATCCGATGATCGTGTCCACGAATGAGCTCATAAGGCTCTCGACCACGCTGGACAGCAGCTTGAAGTTTGGTGAAAAATCTTTCTCCGATGCCATCGACAAATTCTTGACGCAGATCAAGGAAGCTGAAAATTACATCAACAAACACGGCATGACTTTCGTGCAGAATATCACCGAGGAGCTGGTAACCGGTTTTACCAATCAAATTTATGCGTACATCAAGTTCGTGATTGATTCCACCCAGAACGATATCGGTCTTTGCGGTCCGATGTACAACGTTTACGAATCGATGATTGTTGCATTGTGCAATCGGATCGTTGATCCATTTGTAAGTATACGTTGATGTGTCTGTTTAGAAAACGGGATCATAATGACATGCGTCGTAATTATTATTTTTTTATGTTTATTTCAGAATGGATTCTGGGCCGGTGTTGTGTGGTGTTTGCTACTGTTCCTGCCGTCAATCATATTTGGCGTGAAATTGTCGACATTGTACCAAAAATCTGATCCTTACCCAGGGCCGATGGTGGAATCGTAAGTGCCAAAGCTCAGTTCTTCCATTGCTCTATTTATAACTCACAGATTATAGTACTTACTCAATTGCATGCCCATATATCTCCAAAAAGTTCCACTTTGTGTTTATTGCATGTAATATTTATATTAAAGAGTAGAATTGGTAGTAATCATTGCATGCGGTTGCGTGTGGTTTTAAAGGATCTTTAAAGCAGCTTGGATGAAGGTTTAGAATTAGCGCATGCGATTCCCTAAAACGCTTCCAAAAATAACAGTATTACAACGCATGTGTTTTGAGTTTCACTTATGCTTATAATTTTGCTTCATTTTGCTGAAAAAAAATAGTAATAAGAATAATAATTTGACTGTACGATGTTGACCGTATGACTTGAACATTTAAACAAAGTTATTGCATTAAGTTTTAATATTACGAATATTGGCAAATTACAAAGATTTGGAAAGTTATAATGTGATATTCGAACCAAATGTTGTTTTTATCAAAAAGACGATTTTTTGAATCATAGATGGTCGTGGTAAAAATCAAAAGAGATTTTTGTAGGTTATTGAAGATCTATTGTTTAGTTTGTTTTGCGGACATGAGTTTAAGTTTGACACTGTATATCATCATGCACTAATAAGTTAGATCTTGTCAGCAAGTTGTAAATATGGGATCACATTTTTGGCTTTATTGTGTTTGATCCTAATATTGTTGTACATTTCAATATAACCAAATGTAGAATAGGTAAGTGTAGAAAACAACGTTACACACGATAATAAAAAATATATTTGACAATAAAACAAACACAATAATTCATGGTTTGGCAGTCTGGGATTTCGATAATTTTGTTCGATTCAATGGCTATTACATTTAGTTAGAATTAACTATGACATTGCAAAACAAAATAAAACAGCAGTTCACGAAGTTTTTTTTAGGAATCCATTATTTTGGCAACACACTTTGATTGTACCGTACAAACAAATACAACAAATTCTCGTGAACTGCTTGTTCTGTTCGTTCTTCAGTAGGTGATCGTGTAAATGTGTTGGGATATGTACCTTGACCGTATTTTTTTCATCACTCAACGATGCACGCGTGCTACAAAGTGCTGCACTTGACATTGCAAACAAAACCTGCATCGTGCACAACACTGCATTTACAGCAAGAGAAAGTTTGGTTTGTTGTTGATTTCGTTCTCATTTTAATGCTCATCTCATGTAACACTCATGTATCTGCATTATCGGTTAATCATCATTCCCGTTCATTCTCGTTCGTGTAGAATTGATTGATAGATTGGATATATTGGTTTACTCCTCACAGTTTGATAAAAAGATTGTACAATAGTTTTCCTTGTTTTCCTTTCTGTTTTGTTCTCTGGCATTGGTTTATTGCAAAAAAAAAAAAACGTTTCCAACAAAACATCCTCTACTGTTTTTGCGAGTGTTTTGCGTGTGGTGATGGTGGTTGATCGGATGCGACATTTTATGTTTGTGGTATTGTTTTTCTTCTTGTCATTTTCCGTTCTCATTACAGTGAATATCTGTATGATGCCTACACCGAGCGTGATAACATTCCTCTTGCGAGGTAAGTTCATTCCCCCTGCCACCCAGAGGCTACCAGATTTAATTGCAAAGAAAGATGAGAAAGGATGAGCGCTAGGAATGTTGAAGCTCAATTCTACACACAGTTTCCATAATTATATATACTCACACACAGACACTCACGAATCCTACTTACTACAGTAATCCAATGCTCTCGTTTGTGTACGAAACGTTTATGTAACATTTTTCATTTGTTAATCGCCTGCATTTTTATGTTTCTTGATCGTTCTAGGTTTTGTAACATTAATTCTAATTTGCAATTTATATTTGTTCGTTATTCGTTTATCTTACGTTTACTTGCTGTTTATTGGCGCTGAAACGCCTGATACCTGGATATGTCTAACAGATGTTTGAAATGATTTTTAGGACCTTTTTTCAATATATTATATATTTATCGAACTTGAAAGTATTGTATCGTATCTCATTGTAGTGCATAAAGAATCAATATAATTGACACAAAAACTGTAATATTTCAACCTTGATGGATATCTGATGTTGTGTGGCTGGAACAATTTTCTTACTCAATTTCTGGATTTGTTGTGCTTTCAGTGGTCCGAAGAATAAACGCCGCAAGAAGCAAGATCGTCGCCGTGAATCTCGTGATCGGCGGGAGATCTATTACGAGGAGGGCAGCCCATCCCACAGTCGTGACCAAAGATACAACGATATGGCACTGAAGTAAGTTTTGAAGTGGTAGAATGAAGGAAGATAACAAAACATTGAAACTCTTTGAACAGTTGTATAACCAAAGTGTGCCAATGTGTATTAGCTGATTCGTGAATTGAGAGTCACTGATTCGTGAAGTGCACTGTTTCATGCCATAACAAATTATACATACACATACACATGAACATGCATTGTACGATTTCCATCACAACCAAAGCATTAAGGTACATTTTTCCACGGAGAGGCGCAGTCGTAACAGTACATGAGAGGATAAAGCGTGCCATAATTCATCCCAACAGTTCAATAGCAGGACCCACTAGCAATGGTGTTGTATTTTGTACCAGAATAGTATTTGTAGGATTGCGTAGTAGCGCCTAGGGTAGATGTTTTCGGTCCTTTGTAGTTGTCAGAGTTTTTTTTTTTGTATAGCTAGATACCATTGAAGCGTCACGTTTTAGGCATTGAATTCCTCGAAAGCACACCATAAACTGACTACGCTGTGGTACTTTTATAACTTTCCCATTTCGTTCCATCACTGCTGGCAAGCGATCGATTGCGCTGTGTTTCGCTCACAACACAAAACAAAACTGCAATTCTTCATTGAACGATCGAAAAACAGCTTGTTTCTCATGTCGTACCGGTGACAGTCCGTCACTAACTTCCTGCATCTCATTTCTGTACTTCCGAACAGTGTAGAGTCACAGATCCCTTCAATACTAACCCATAGCGGAAGCGATACGGCGGCATCTTCGCCACCGCCGGTACTACTAACAACTTCCCACCAGCAACGCCATAATTTGCACCAACGTCACCACTCTACCCCCTTACCAATGTCATTGCCAATGTCGTTAGTAACGTCGCAAGTATCCCATGAGCAGGATCCAACGGGGTCCTACGGGATGTATCAAAACACCACTCCAACCGGGGAACGCACATCCTCGCCGATGACTGCGTCATCGTTTCAACGCGCACAACCGCCCGGGACCGGTTCACCGAACCGCATGCTTAGCCGTCTATTTAGCAAAAGCTTCTTCGACGACTTCCAGATGGCGCTGGAGCAGTACGACCAGCACGTGCCAGCTGGTGGATCGTCCGATCTGCTAACGGTGTCGGGGCACGATCGACGAAACCACCATCATCAACCGTCCTATCTGCCGTCAATGCTGCAGCAACACTCGCATCACCATCAGCATATGCCGCGCGCTGGCCATGTGAGCCGAAGCAATAGCAGTAGCGTCGGATCGGTACGATCGATGGCGCTCGTGCCAACGCGTACACCCTCACCGCTGGACTTTCGTACCATGTCCTTCCGACGGCCACGATCGTTGGCCAGCGAGGAGAGCGGTGGGAAACAATCGGCAACACGCACGGACAGTGGTTACGAGAAATATTAGCCCCGCCCTAGGCGCGGTAGGATCTAGAGGAGGATACGTTTAAGGATGTTACCCTAACGTAATGAGACTGCTGTAAACTGCACCGTGTATCGCTATGGAAGTTGAAACCGTTTGTAGCTGCTACTAACACGCAGAGGAAGCGATACAATGTGGCAGGTTTTCCTAACTGACCAACTCAACTCTTTATGAAACTCGCTCTTGTATGTTGTGGCTCCATATCTCATTACAACCATCCCGTTGTGCGTTGTTGTTCCGTAGCTGCATTGTTGTCGTTTGTTCCCAAAAAAGCCCACCTGTTTTCACCTCTATTTGTACTTTTCCTTTGAAACACTACTCTTCTTGTTCCTGCTTGGTTGTTCCATGTTTTGTCCTAGATTCGTAGTATCACTTACTGTTGGCGCAAAGGGAACGCTTCCAACTAGTAGTTGGGGATTTTGTCTAGAGGCGCTTCATGCCAGAACACATTTCTTCACAGCTTTTTTGTGATTTTATCCGCACAGGCTACAATGGCTTCGTGGTATTCGTTAATTCCTCTGTACATACACTACATCTTCACTGATTTGCAGCAATTATTGCAGGAATGCAATTATAAATCTGATCTTTCGGTACTTCCTGTTTATCCTCCCCGCCACACTCTTTGCAATGTGTGTCTTCTTGTTTGCTAATGTCACTACAACTTTAGAACTCCCTTTGTTGGTGTTACTATAATGCACAAAATCACACATTAGTCCCATACTTCTCATTGGTTTCTTCAAAGACTATCGCTTATTTCTATACTTACGTGAGGTTACTTGTAATGTCTTCAATATTATTATGTGGTACATTATGTTAATGTGTGTTTTCATTTGTACATTTTTATCTTTTTCCACCTCCTACTTGTTTTACTGTGTTCGAACGATTCTATCTACCCGTACGATACGAACGTCCAAAACATTGCTTCTCAACTGTACGAAACAGATGCAACTATATGACCTGTGATGGTCGATCGCGACCCGGGTTTGGTTTGCAGCAACAGCAACAATACTATCGTCCTATTTCATAAACACTCTTCTGCTGTTACTAATCAAACATCCGTAATCGTAAGATTCCAAGCCAGTCGACATACGGCGACATAGCCTCTACAGTAATCTGTGAGTAAAACGTTCGTTCGAGTGCGCATACATTGGTGTGTCCAAGAACCGACACCAATGGATCCTCTTCCATAGTCTTTCTTAGCATACTCTCACACTTTTCCTATCCCTTTTGTCGATTATTACGATAGTGCCCCATTTATTTAATGGTTGAACTATTCGGAGATTTTGTTTTGTTTTAAAATTTATTATTTAACAAATGACAAATTGGCGTTTTGCTGACGAAAGGATATAAGAATGATTGCTTTGAAATTAGAGAAGGAATTAAACAATAAAGTCAACAATAGGATCAATGTAAAAACATGGTTTAGGGTAGGAACGGTGATTAGGTCCAACAATATATGTTCATGTGTATGTGTTTGGTGATTTTGATGAAAGCGCGGTACTGAAAAGATGCGCGTGCACGTGTAAATGTATATGTATGATTGTGTACATAGAGGAAGGAAAATTTGCACTCGTTTCTACTCCCAGCACTTCACAACCTATCTTTCTTTCTCATTGCTATAGGAGGCGAACTTATCGTCAGTCGACTTAATTCCCGTTTCTAACAAGTGTGTTTCAATTGTGTGTTTACATAATTTCAGAAATTTTGATGGCGCTCCGCCACGGTACCAGAATCCTCCGATGGCCCCACCAGCAGCTGAGTACGAACGACCGCCACCGTACTACTATCCCGGTGCACCGAGCGAACATGAGTAAATCCCTGTGGTCGTCCATTTCCGGGGGGAAAGCATAGCAACTGTTCCAAACACGTCGTCAAACTTACTCCGTACAGAACGAAATAGACGCTAGATCGCTTCTTCTACAAACAAAACACCCCGTGCCAACGCTCAGCTAGATAGTTTGGATGTCTGAGCGTACGTTTAAAAAAAAGACACACATTCGTTGCTGCATGTAGGGACGACGATGAACCAAATAGAAGCACATTGCGTTTTTATTTAACCATTGATTGTACATTCGATACACAGCGATAAAACTAAAACTGCAATTGTTTGCATTAATTCATGATATACTCAACACTTGTTAGGAAAAGCAGAAGGTTAAAACCAGCAAGCGAAAGATTTGTGTGTTTCATAAGTCCGTAAAGTTAAATTATATTTTTGATATTCTTCTGTTGTGCTACATATAGACAGAGGCAGAGGACTGTTGATCATTTCACTTCCCAAATGGCAAACGATTGGTAAAAGCATTTAAAGAATAGATAGCAGATGTATGCGTAACGGCAGCACTGCAAGACAAAACTTACAAAGCACTTATCATTAACTATTGGCACAGTTGAATACGTTTGAACGGGCGTGCATGAGGGCACCGAACTTTTGGTTTCGTTTTGTGGAGAGAGCGTACCGCGTTGTATGCAGTAGCAGATACAATTCATTCCAAAAAAAGACCAAACGATTCGAATGAGATCAATCAAAACAACCATAATGTCATCCACGATAAGTACAAGCATATATTTAAATCGGTCATCCCCTGCACACGTCTCTTTTGCTCAACGATGATAACTTTACAAGCCAGCGCGTTATTGAACTATTCACCAACTGTAATTAGATTATGATCGTGCGATCAATCAGTCTTTGGCCGGACATGGAAATCATATACTGCCCTTTCGGAAGAGATTGAATACTGAATTCGGAACAGTTTCTGTACGTTTTTTACACTAATTGCATTTGTTTGCTGATAACACGAGCCACCTATACTCTTCAATGTAATCAGCAGTGAACTCCACTGCTAGATCTAGACTAAACAAATGGTGGACAATGCTCAGTTTATATCCGTAGGCATAGCATTATCGACCACTGGGACAGAAAGTACGTGGGTGATGGATTCTGCCCAAACGAAATGAATGCATCGGGGGATTTTTTTGTCCGAATCGGTGAGAATGCTGAGATTAGTCGTTAGTTCCGCTTCGAACGAACGGGGGTACGTTCCTTAGTTGCATGCAAATCGACCTGCCGGATAAAGTAAAAGCAAAGGGTCGACTAATTGTGCTTGTATAATTGCCCAAGGCTGATTAGCTGTATATGTAAGTAAAATTCCAAGCATAATGAGGTTGCAACAGAGCCTTCCGAGCCTTAACAAGGCACAAGGAAAAGGCATTTCACACTTCCTCTTGCCTCTGGAATATGTAATAATTTGTTACTTTTTGTTTTGTTCTCTTCGCCCGGTGCTCGGAGCAGTGCTAAGCTAAATGCA
This sequence comes from Anopheles minimus, assembly GCA_000349025.1. Classification (NCBI taxonomy): domain Eukaryota; kingdom Metazoa; phylum Arthropoda; class Insecta; order Diptera; family Culicidae; genus Anopheles; species Anopheles minimus. The sequence goes on from KB663721.1 coordinate 9,541,125, forward strand.
ATTGAAAAGTTTGGATAGAGAATGGTAAATCCAGATATATCGTTCGAAAGCTAGCAGAATCTCGCGTTTAGTTTTGTATGTTCGTGATTTTATATTGTTTTGCATGTACATTTACATTTGCTGGAACCCCGACTGTGCCAGTGGAATCTATAGCTGTGGGCAATTTTGACAACCATGGCATAATGTGTGGCTCCAAGGCTGAAATTGCATATTTTTGTGTATTTAAAAAAATAATTTTCTCGTTTTTTTATTAGTTTAATTTAGGATGTTTTAAAACAAACAAAAACACCTTTGCGATTCGTTATTCTTTAGTTTAATTAGGGTGCAACAACCCTTCGTAGCACTATATCGGTTTATTAGTTCGAGAAGTTTAGTACATTTGTCGGCAAGTGATACGGAAGACGTACGCAGTGCGGAGCTGCGGAACGTTTTACGCTAAAACATATTGCAAAAGGAGAAGCAAAATATCTACGAAAATTATCATGCTCAGCAAATAGAATTTTAACACTGTGTTGAATTAAGTAAATGTAAAAGTGAAATCTACAATCTCACATCCTCCCATCCGTGTATGGCAGCCGGAACGTGCTCTTTCGTTCGTGTGCCAGCCTTTTTGTTGGTTGGATTTTTACGCCGTGCGTCGAGCGTATTATTAATAATGCGAACGGGGATAAGACTTTCTTAACTTACTATTTAGCAACAACAACATAAAAAACTTTCACAACCTATAGATGTGACGTCTGCGCGTGCTTAACGGAGAAACGGAACAGTCAAAAACGATTCTAAATGTACGAACAATAGTACTAAAGCTAACTAAAATAGCAAACAAAAAAAACAAAACACACACAATTTTTATCCTTCTAAACCCTCTCGTTTTCTCGAGCGTGATGGTAAGTGCGCCTCAGCACATAAATATATACATACACATAAAAACAAAGTGCAGGAACTTAAGGGAAAAAGCTGGAAGTGCATTGAAAGGGGGGGTCGAGAAAATTTACATAGTGCGCTCCGTGGTAGTATGGTTTTTGGTAAGGATTAACAATGATTTAAGAAGCATTTGATAGAGACTAAAAAAGCAAGAAGACAACCAGTTTGAAGTCGGAAATGGAAGGCGTAACATTTCTACCCTTTGCGGTAGGGTGCAAATGACATGTCACGGAAACGGAAAGATGTTGTAATGCACTTTTCAATGTGGTTTTTTCCTTACGCATTACGAAGAGCAACAGAACGAAGCATTTATTCGTGTATAATTCGTGTGTACCTACTAAAAGAACATGTGTGACAACATGGCGTATAAAATTCGATTTCAACCTGCCCCAAACCACGGCAGACACTCGCTGCTGGTGCTTGACCGTGTCACAAAACTTATACATCATCCGTGAAGAAATTAAACACAAAAAGTTTTTTTTTCTTTACATTGAAGCTCGAGGTATAGAACCAGATCACGGTATGAAGCGCGCTTTGTGCTGGGTGTGAAAATAGTAGAGGAAAAATATGAACCTTTTTTCCAATGTAATACACAGAGAAATACCATACCACTACAAACAGAGGCAGACCAGGGAAACGATGAACACTATGGCAGATAACAGAAAAACCAAACCAAAACGATAGTATATGAATAAAAATGACAACAGTAAACATAATTATAGGACACGATCGGTGTACGATCGTATCTGTTTTGTTTTTGGAAAACGATCGAACCGAACCGGAAGTTGGGATATTGCGGAATTGATTAATGCTCGCTTGCTCATATTGATCCTCAGATCTTATCGATCGGATCGTTGAGATGTCGATGAAGAATGAACCCTGATTTACCTGTACCACCTTTCCAATCACGGCACCGATGTAGTCAGTCATGATGACAAGCAGATTAGCCAGATGAGTCGCAACACTACGGTTAGTAATGGACGGATCTCTCCCATTCGCACACAAACGCGACTATCCGTGCATAACTGAAAGTGCACATTGCGCTTTGACAGCGTTTGTTGCACACACAACCGGAACGGCGTTATGCAATCTAATCACTGCAATGCGAGAACGGTCGCACACGAGCCGTTTTGCCGGTGGCACTCTCCCGTTGCTGCCAAAGAAATACAACAGCAAGCAAAAAAAAAACACACCAACATGGCCGCCGGTTGCTGATCGCGCTGAGACAAACAAAACAAACTTACACGAGCCGCGTCTGCAAGTGTGGCATCCTCTTATCCCCACCTCGTCCGCTCGGTGTGTGTGTTTACGGTGCCAGCTACTAGATAATGAATAGCAGAAGCTTAAGGTGTGGGTGATTGGAAGCGGGAACAAGACGGAGGGCACAGTAATACGCCCCAGGCAGTGGCCGAGGAGGATGAGGAGGGGGCTTCAGGGTTTTGGAATGTGGACGTGACGTTTGGTGAGTATGGATGGATGGCGTGCAGGTGTACGATCGCAACTACAACCATTGTGAGTCTGTGAGGCTGGTTGGTAGGTTTTCGCGCCATTTTAGAACCAGACACACTATGAATGTAGTACTGCATTATCTGGTGTGTACTTTGAACTCTGAAGAGTACAGAAGTTCACTTCTTTTTTATTAGAAGTAATAGTTATTGCGACTCTGACGACTAAGTCTTAGTCACTCGTTTACCAGCACAAAAAAGGCATTCGATTGACTTTCTGCCTCAGACTCCAGAACCATCGGTTCGATTCCCCGGTGGGGACGATCTCGATGCTGATGCATTTTACGAGGTCATATGCAAAGAAAGGGATCCCGGTTAAGAACGTCGCTCAGCTCAATTATTGCAGCACTGCGCTGCGTTTGATGTAAGCAAACACACGGTCATACCGTTCGCGAGTTCCAAGTCTCGATCGAACGACTCTAACGCTGATGGGTGGATTGTATGTTTTGTTTCCATTCGATTCCAGGCGATTCTTCCGATGAATCAGGCATGCGGACAGCACCGTTTATCATAAATGCATGCCAGATGAGAATGGCGCCATGGGAGAATCTTCTTGGACGCGGATGAACTTGCTCGTCTGGGTGGAAGTTGCTCGAACGTATGGTCCCATATGTCCTATCCACGATCGGTATTGTCACAGTTTCGAGAACTTTTTCCCGCACACTACACTTAAACTTAACCCATCGTCGGAGGTGTTACCAGTAGTTCGAGAGACCCGGGCGACGGGGGAATAATTTAATTGAGACACAGATTTTAGTGACGCACCGGTGTTTGGGCTGTCAGTCAGGGGGTGGTGTGTGATTGGGTCTGTTTTTGTTTAGACTGGTAGCAGGCGATCGATCACTGCGGCAGAAGCTGAGCTGTTGATATGTTGCATAATCGTGCTTAGAATCGTCTGGATGGGATTGACTAGAATGGATAACCAGAGGCTAGTATCTGGCCAGAAGCTATAAGCATGACTAAGAACTAGTGACGCTTAGGGCGGTGTGTCATTTGATTTGATTTTGAATTGAATTTGAATATTTGTTCTAGCGTTTAAGCATAGTTTGTGAGGCTTTCTGGAAGTTTGGTGGATACCATTAGGAAGTCTCTTTGGAATTTTAAAGAACTTCGAGTGATCCGAACTTTCAAGAATATATCGATACTACAGCTAAGAGTTTTAGTGTACACCGTTTTGTGTACTAGCAAACGGAGTAAGGCGCGTGCGCTCGTGCATTCATGCATTCCCATTAGGATGAACGCTCGCGAACGCGGAGATGCGAGATAAATGCGCGCACTCTCTCTCTCTCTCATCGTGAATTCGCCGCGGATGAACTCGACACAGCTCGCCGCAAAGCCTAGTGCGGTAAAGTGCGCTCGTTCAGTTGACCGTTGACGCGCGTGCAAGGTAAAGCCGATTTTACTACACCAGCCACCTTCGACTACAGTGCATCACTTTTGAATTAGTTCCCTTTTACCTACCGGAACCGGAAGGAAAAGGTATGCTTTCTTGTTCGTGTGTGCATTGATGACGTGTTGGGGAAAAATTCGAATGGAAAATAATGGCGTCTTTAACGGACGGTTAGAAAATTGTCTACTCAAACACAGTTCGCGTGTGTGTGTTTTGAATGATTAGGCTTCGTTATCATCTGCTTTGTGAGTTGTTGACCGGGGGTAGTGTACGCGATGCTGGCTCGTGTCCCGATATCGAGCCACTCGACCAGCTCCCTGCAGAAGTGGCACCGATTGTGTATTGTGTGTGTGTGCTGGTTCTTTTTTTTTATCGTAATTTATTTATTGTGCATGGCGTGAAACGAGATACTTCAAAGCAACAGGGTGATCCATAAGGTGCACATCGGGCCTTTATGTCGTCAGCCCCTGGTACAATCCCTCCTCCCCCACCGGCTAGTCTCGCACGATCATCTCCGCACACAAACGGAGCGGGTGGCGAGAAGGTGACGTGCTGGTTCGCGGGCTCTATTCCGATGCACACGTGTCGCCTGAAGTTTGCCGCCCTTCCTCGTGTGACCTTGCTCTTGCTGTTTGCAAGATGGGCAAGTGTGGACGGGCATGGAAAGGGGAAGTCGCGTGTGTGCAAGTGTGTGGAAGCATCTTTCCATCGTTAAACGTTAGAAAAGAGTGTGAACAAGTGGGTGTGTGAGTGAGATAGAACAACGAGTGGAGATAACAGCAAAAGTGCAATTTGTTTAGCCAGCTTGCAACTTGCATCATCAACGTTGCGGTTTGGACTTCTGCCGGAAGCATTACCGTGCGTGCGTGTTCGTGTGTTTGGTGCGTATGCTAGAGAATGCAATTCTACCTGTGTGAATGAATGTGAGAAGTACAGACACACATACGCACGGCATTCATTCGCACGACGAATGCAACTAAAGTGCAGCAGAACTGCAACGATATGCAATTTTGCGTTTGAAACGTTTTTTGTGGTGGTTTGTGTACGGTTGAACGCAATGTTTGTGGTAGTTTGTGCAATGTTTGCAGTTTTGAATGTCAACCAGAGCGCGGAGCGAAACGATTGCCGTGGATGATTAGAAAGATCGATTAATTAATTCTATTCTACGCTCGTGGCTAATGGTAGTTGGCAAGTAGTTGTGGAAGTTTCAATGTGTCGATGAACAGTGGATCAAGTGAGTGATCGTCGATCAAACGAGAATGGAAAAAAATAATATCCCAAAGAGAACGGAGGCGCCTGGTGTTTGGCGTCTCGGGGCAAGCATCATACCATACTGCGTACGTTCGGTGTTGTGTATGTATCGGTGAGATAAGGAAAAGATCGTCTGAATGTAATACAGAGTGTGTTGTTGAACGATTGTAGCGCCAATTTGATGCCTATCGCGCGGTCACACAGTACGCTAGAGTCTGTGAAGAGAGAAAGAGTTACAATACGGGGGTTTAATTCCAAGCTGCAACTTGGAACTGTAATCTGCTTCAATTTACGCGGGACTCCATCATTAGCGTAATGTGAGAATTTTCCATACTTTAATCTAGTGTTTAAGTTGTTTGAAGACTTGAAGATATACTAAGGTTTTTGTGCCGAAAAAACACCCAAATAGTTCCTGGAAAAGGTATTACTGTTGACACAATGCGTTGGTGCTCTGGAACTTCGGGTTATTGTTGCAGTAGTTCTAGATTTAGACTTGGACAAGTGCTTTGAAGAAGTAGACCAAAAACGAGCTTGATACTTATTGGTGGCAACAACATGGAGCATTATTGAGAATTGGATGTGCAAATATATACTATTGCGTTTTTTTAAAGATAGATAGAGTCTTAGAGAGAATAGATATTTCTCCTTGGACTAGAATTGATCTCTCCTACTATTTTGACTCTTTAGTTACGAAAACTTTTATTACATTTCCATAAAACAATGTTAGTATCTAAAATTAGTAGTCACAGTAACAATAACCTTAAACTTTTTTTTCGTTTACAATGTTTTCCACGACAAAAATGTGCAAATGTGCAACAAGGACCACCTTCCCGAGGTGCTTTTGTTCTGCCTTCTTTTGCCCATTGCTTAAGTTGGAGCAATCGAAGTAGGGTACCGAAACCGCAAAAGTGCCGTCCCCGGTGCCGGAATCCAACGCGGCGTACCGATTCATCGTCATTCGCAGTGCCTTACGGAATACCTTGCGCTTGGGGTTTGGTTTCGGAGTTTATTCGTTGTTTTTTTCTCATTCGTTTCCACTCGATTGTGGAAGGTAAAAAGGGGTTTGGAAGAAGGAGCAGTGGTGGGGGAGGAGGGTTGGATATTTTCTGTCGTCCATATCGCAACAAACATTGGAACTCCTCCGCCTCTGATCCACCTTCCCAGCCCACGACCCAAGTTACATCATCATCCGGCTGGGCTGCACGAAGTACGAGAGCCTGTTGAATAACGCACACTCGTTCCGTCCTGCCAGTCACAGGCACCGGGACTTTTCCACCATTTTCTGTGGAAGGAGGACATCCCGCAAGGATGCAGGAACTGGGTAAGGGATGGTACAGGTGTATAACCGTTGCAATTTTGAAAAATATTTGCTTACTTTGTCCTGCATTTATTTTCTCTTTTTCACACACTGACTCTCTTTCTCTCTGTCATTCCTTCTGTGGAGATTGATTTAAATCCAACATTTAATGGTTGCTTGGATGGTTGGATTGCAGGACACGTTCGAATCCCGTCTGCCGCACACATGTACACGACGATCGTAGGGTAGGGATTATACCTTCAGGATTACCGTGGTGTGGGCACCCGCCCTAGGGTGAAACAAACGTTTGCGTAATATGTATGTGAAAGCACCTTGCAAACGATACGTTTTTCGGTTTTGTATCTTCTTTTCGCCTGATTCCGGATGCGTTAGCGCCAGGGATTGGAATGTTTGTGTGCGGGTAATGCGTGTACACACACATCTGTACGATTGATGGCAATATGGTGCATAAGAATGTTTCATATAAAATTTGTAATGTAAATTTTCAATGTGAAATGATCCTTCGGAATGACCACTCAAAAATCATACTTTAACCCTGGCGTGTAACGTGTCGCAAAAACCGGTTTTAAAAAGTTCAGGAACTCTGCAAATTAATCCCGATATGAGCTCAACACAATATACTCTGGAATACACGTGTCTGATTGCAATTAGTCTCCAACATGGACGTACCAGTGTTTGTTTTGCGTACTTTTATGATCGATCAACAAGTTTGCGTTTTTATGATGGCGGATGTTATCCACGTACACAGGTGCATTTTTCTAGAATTCGTTTTTAATTATTATCCGTCCGGATATGATTCAAAGAGATACATTTTTTACGTACATTACGGTGTGATTCCCACAAGAACTCCACCTGGAATATCTATGCAGATCTACGCGCCGTGTACAACACAAAAAACCCGCTTTAGACGAATATATTTACCACGTTTGCTGGAAAACTGCTGCTTACCTTTAATTAAGTTAACGGCCGACGGGAGACGGTATGGTCTAAATTGACCGTCCACCGGGCAGCGAACCGACTGCGCGTAACCGAGGAAACCAACCAATTCAATGGGAAATTCAAATACAAGCAGACAAAGTCATCCGTTGCCATACGAAACGAAACTCTTGCTATCTCCCTTGCGGGCCCGCAGTTTATTTATGTTTTCTCTCATTCGTCTTCATTTTTCTAGCGCCGGGCATTATCCTTGATTGATTGTGGAAGTGAGAAAAACGGGGAAGCAAAAGAAGTTCCACTTCGGACGGTTGTTATTCGATACACGGAAATTGCTGGTGGGTGGTGTGTTTTTTGCTATTGTAGTGGTGGAAGAAGGAAGGAAGAAAAAATCACAGCAAAAGGAAACACTGTTTGTGAATAAAGCAAAGTGAGAAAGAGAGCGTGAAATAAGGAAGGAAGGAAAAAACACGAAATACCAACACCGGATGTTCCGGTAGTGTGAAAAGCAACAGGAAGCTGTGAAAAGGAAAGAAATACAATCCTTCTCACGTTCGCCGGATAACGTAGTGTTTGTGTGGTGAATTATTTTTTGTCCATTTTGCTTCTACCAACGGAAGTACTACAGGTGTTCCTACCCCGAGCGTGGAAAGATTTTCCTTGTTTCAGTGTTTGTGTGAGTGATGAAAGAGTTAGCAAGAAAGTGATGATTCAAAGCGAGAGAAAAATGAAACCGCCACTTTTTGTGTTTGTGCAATCGTAGTAGTCCTGCGGCGCAGTGTGTATTATACCAAAAAAAAAAGAAAAGAAAAATGGTTGCCTAGCACCCGTGCTTCCAATTCCGTCTAATGCAACGTGAGCATCGTTAAAGCTGCTGCCGGGCGGGTATGGTTTGTGGATGCAAAGTTCTCCAGTGAGAAAACTTCCCAAGTGTGTGACTTGAGTAAAGCTCCTTTTTTCGAGGAAAGCAACAAGTGGTGAACGCCATTACTCCTTTTTTTTGTTTTGTTACATCGACCGGCATTTGGGAGACTAGCTGGAGACGGAGATTTTACATGGAGTTTTGAGTGTTTGGGTGTGTATGTGTGCTTTGTTTCTGCGATGAAGACAGCGATCGTGCGCTGATAAGTGTATTAGTGAGACGAAGGTGAAATACGAGCTTAACCAGCACTAGTGGGTGACGTAAGTTGTAAACGCAGTGTTTCGTTGCGTTTTGATGATAGGTGGCGCTTATTTGTTGGCAGTTCCCATCTGGTTCACGTTCCGGGGGTGAATATTGGAGTTTACTGCAATAAAAGTTGCAAAATCTCTCCATGTGCTGGTGTACTGAGTGTTCTCCTTCGCTTGGAATGTTTATTGTGGCCAGAACTGGCGGTGAATTACCCTAAAAGGAATCAGTAAAGTCCTGGACCAAAGGTGAGGAACCATATCAACATTGTAGCGTTGTTCTACTGTGCTTCAAACAACCTTCAAACAGATCCAATAATTGACAAAACAGGCGTCAGTTGAAAAGTGAGGTTAGATAACAACTTCGGGCTCAAGATACTCGAAAGAATTGGACGAGAAGAACGAAGGAGAAGGAGGGAGTGAAAGAAGCACCCGTGAACTTCGGCATCGATTCGCTTGCCAACTTTCCAGCTGGTCGTTGGGTGGGTCTTCCTGGAGAAGACTTTCAAGCGTGTTTGATTCCATTACTCCAACGTCCAGCCGTGTTGAGCTCTTCTTTTTCTGGTCCCAGATGTATGTAGCTGCTTCCCAACGTCCGTGGTCCATTAAAATGGCTGATTATGTTGGCATATAAGTGCCAATAATTTTACAATTGCCGTGCCGGGGAGTGCATTACGTACACTTTAGTGTGAGAGCTGTGTGGCAATAGTAACGCCAGCAACTTTCTAAGCACCATCAACAACGTTACCCAACAGTTCATTGGGTTTGAAAATTGAAGTTGCTGTTTTATCAAATCCCAGGAACTCTCGTTGCATCTAGTTTATAGCCTTACCACATTGCCCAAGAGTTCATTGGGTTGGAAAATTGTAGATGTTGTTTAATGTCCGGGAACTGTCGCTTGTATCTAGTGGATAGATGCTCCACCGTACCAAAGCCGTGCAGCAGAAAGCGTATTATACTTGATAATGTGGGATCAAGACATCACCGACAATCTGGTGACGGTGTTTCAATATTCAAATCCCAGCCCATCTATTAGATCACAATGGTTCAGCTGCGATTTTCAATTGGATGGCGCCGGTAGCGTGAGTTTGCTTACCGGCTTCTGCGTACACGTAATAGAAGCTGTACGGTTGCTGACACGTCCTGAAGACGCACATCAGAAGTATTGACATGCGTGCATGACTGGACGGATATCGTTCGATATCAATCTGTCAAGGTATGGCGTTCGACACGCGAAGATGCGACCCTTTTGACTATTGAATAAAACATCCACCGGAGGGGGGGAAGAAGAAGGTGTCCAGACCCGGATGGTTGCAGGATGCATTTTTCGATTACATTACAACTTCTTCTCGTGTCTCTTTTTTTGTGTGGAGTAAACGTTTTATTATTGTGTTAGCGCTTCTAGAACGTGGGACTGTAGCGTTGGAAAGAGATATGTCATTGTTGGATGAATTGATCACGGACCACCTCCAATAGGCGACGTTACTAGCTGTCGCTGAAAACAGCAGGTCAGTGAAGAAAGTGTCCGTTGTGAGCTGGCCTTTGCCGATTGTTCTGGAGTTGAGTTGTCGCTTGGGGCTAAGGGACAAATAATGATGCGATGCGGCAAATGTATACACTCTTCCGCAAGAACATGATGCATGATGCAAACCATACCTTGATTCTTGTAGTGGCAGACGTTGATTGCTACCGGAGGTGTTTGTATTGTTTGCCTTATGCATGATGCATTCATACGTGGCGGTTCGTTTCATAGGTAAGGATGCTCGGTGAACGGTTTTTCTTTTTGAATGAATGTTTGAATAAAATCGACTGGTAGCGTTGTTTGCAACATTCAGTTGTGTAACGTTTTATATCAGGTAACGATCACGTGAAGAAATGTGGAGTAGGGTTATTGATATTTAGTGTCTGTGTAGAGATTATCTTCAAAGCCCTTCAAATAAAATGGATTTTTGAAGAAGGTTCTGATACCATTGGAGAAAGAACTACCGTATAGCGCCAACCTTGTATCACATCGTACCAGTATTCAAGGCACCAGGTTGACGACCATAGGAATTTGCCATAAATAAAACTATATCTTCATGTATATAACCCTACGAAAGTACAGTATAATATAAACGATATGGAGAACGATTTTATTAACTAACTCTCCTGAAGTAAGAAAAACATATTAGCTTAACTAATGCTAGACGGAATAGGTGTCCCACATGGGCATTTGTGGGCAACACTGCATCACTTCTATGCTTCAACTCCCGCTTCTCTCCCCATACATCTAGAGGCTACTTTTCAAAGTGATCCTCAATTCTACAGATCCTCAAGATCCTTGCGGAAATTCTTACTGTCATGTAATCATTAATTTTACGCAAAAAATGAGCAGGAAATGGTTTTCTTATACATGAGAAAATACGGTATTAGATGATTAAAAGTAGTATTTTTTATTCCTGAAGGACGGACAGCCCATATTGCTAATAAATAGAACTTATACCAAAACTTAATCTTTTTTGCAATTCACATTAGTTTGGAGTCATTTCCTACTCCAAACCGTGAAAGGGCACCCTATCCCGGGTTTACTCAGTTATTAAGTGTAAGTTTCAACATTATGGTTCGTTATGATAAAAAGAGGTTTAAAAAAAACCGAATAACGAAGAATTTTGATACATCTCTGAATATAGAATAATACATTGAATATCCCGAAAAAAGGAAGATGAGGTTTGGTTTTGTTTGATTCAAGAAACTACACCAAAAATACATACAAAAACTAAAGGAATTCATGCTAAAAATGCAAAACAGGAAATCATTTAATTTCATAACTGTCCGGAGCAAGCAACTTTCCAGCACCGATTTGCGGGAACTTTGAGATATGATTGACGTGAGCACACCAACTCCCAACACGATGTAATTACGCACCGTTTTTTTTTTTTGCAATCGATCCACAGGTAAAGCGACCGAGACTGTGTAGAATGCAGTTCGCCCGTGCACAACGATGCCGTTCCCGGCTAAATCAAATTACGGGGACCCACCCGATCAAGGCAAGCATCTTTGCTAGTCGTAGTAATGGTGCTGGAAGTTCTTACGGGGCAAGTACAATTCTAACGGTGCATCACTCACACCGGTGTGCACTGAGTGGTTCGAGGGTGTACCGCTGAGTTCCTCCGACAATAAGTGCGCCTACAACACTACAAACAAACCGAACTCTACAGCATGGCGCAACGAACGCAGCAGCCACCTGCATACGCAGCCCTGCTGTAAGTCCATCACTATAGTGGTGGCATTGCGTAATACTCTCGTACACACTCACCCTGCACTGGACTACACTTCATAGTGTTGCGGCGACGGCAGTCCACTTGTTTATGACGCGTACGCGTTCTACTACCGTCGGCGGCGCTAAAGTTGTTTGTTTGTACTGCCTGTTTTGCTCATATCGGACAGGAATCGTTCCACACTGTGGCAGATTGTTGTGATCGCGGTTGTCGGAGTCATGTGCGGTACATATTGCGGCCTGTAGGAATTGTTGATCGAAACCGTTGTTAGGCTTCAATGTAGTGTCCGTGAAAACGGTTCTTTACCTACGTAGTATGTATAAGTTTACTTATCGATGAATTGTTCCTGTTTTTTTCTTGTCATGCTCTCAATCACAATGTAAACGGACGCATAGAGGTGGGTCACATCTCGCTTCAATCAGTGGAGTTATTAAATGACATAGACGGCATCATACATTATTGGAACTCGATAGAAAATCCCACGAGATTTTTTTAAAATAAAATAATTGTGCTTCATTTCTTTAAATACATGGAATAGCTCAATTCCTTGAATGATATGAATACGTCTTTCAACGACCCTTCATTGATTTTGGGTCTGATATATTCAAGGAAAGCCATAATGATGGAAATAAAAAAGAAAAAAAGTAATTTCTGTACTCCTACGTGAGGTATAATTCCAGAAAACCTCTGAATGCCTCCAAGAAGGTGTAAAACGACACGTGTTTGGTGACTTTTTTTTATTGTGAGGCTAATGTTCCAATCTCCGCTGGTAACTCTCCACGTGTCAACGTTTCAGATGTTTTTTTCATTGTAATTTTACCGCTATAATTGATTGTTAACCCATGTGTGTAGATGTATGAAAGTGCTCTGGAATACTTTTTTTGCTCGTTGAACTGTAACCTTGAACTTCTGGCTTTTATGTACTCCAAGCTAAATAGTCAGTACTGCGTATTGTTATAAAAAAAGTCTGATTGAGAGTTGGAACTGGTGCTGCTTAAATAAAGATTGTTTTCACTTACACCTGTTTCTTGAATTGAGGATCTTTAAAAAATTTCGTTTTATTATGTTACAAATTAACAGGTTTGTTGTATGTTTTATCTTTTTTTGCAGATCATCAACATAATAGCTCCAGCCAATGGCCCAAAGAATGGCCCTTCGATCCGATGATATATGGTGTCAACGATTGGAGCATTCACTTCCGTGCTATCTGTTTGCGAACGTAACCTAATCGAGAAAACGAGAGAAAACAAACCTTTAATCACATCTGAAACACAAACACATACGCAGTAAAAATCAAAACCGTTTCGAGCAGTGTTGGAAGTAGCCGTAGTGATCCTTAATGTGAAGTGGCCCTTTTCTCCACTGAAGGACACGTATTGTTTTATTTTTTAGGAGCTTAAGAAAACCATACTCGGATACCGTTCCGAATCGGACATTCAGCGATTAGCGGTGATCGGTAGGAGTAAGCCAAGAGAGAGTGTGTCAAATTATTTAGTTTTCCTGCACGAAGGGGTTTTTCGGGTCGGCTAAAAGATTGAGGAACTAAAGCACAACCCCGGCCGGGGGACCCTGTTCGGCGAGGTGGAGGGTTACGGCGGGTCGATCGATCTCGATCACCATCATCATCACCATCACCATCATCACCACCATCATACGGATTCGTACTCGGTCATGGACGAAGATCCCGACGACAAGGATGATACGAAACGGTAAGATCTGTCATCCACCTAGTAGAATTTCTGATGTACTTACAGTTTTGTTTTTTGCTTTACTCCAGAAAATCCCGCAATCTCAGTGAGAAGAAACGGCGCGATCAGTTCAATCTGCTGGTCAACGAGCTCAGCTCGATGGTGTCGTCCAACAGCCGAAAGATGGATAAGTCCACCGTTCTGAAGTCAACGATAGCGTTCCTCAAGAGCCATAACGAGATTGCGGTCCGTTCTCGGGTGCACGAGATTCAGACGGATTGGAAACCATCGTTCCTCTCCAATGAGGAGTTTACCCACCTTATTCTGGAAGCGCTGGATGGGTTTATCATCGTGTTCTCCTCTACGGGGAGAGTATTTTATGCATCGGAAAGTATTACCTCGCTGTTAGGGCATTTACCGGTAAGGAAGGATCAAGAATAGACGACAAGTTGAGGCTGCGTACGAAGTTAGCTAATGTTTTACGTTCCCTTCTCCAGAGTGACCTCCTGAATATGACCGTGTACGATATGGTGTACGAAGACGATCAGAACGATCTGTACAATATATTGCTAAACCCGACGACTGTCGTAGATCCCTTGCAGACAGGCATTAGTCGCGAGAATCAGGTGACGTTTTCCTGCTACATTAAGCGAGGCACGGTGGATTATCGGGCAGATGTATCTTACGAGCATGTGCAATTCACTGGGTATTTCCGTAAGTAACCATGAGGACGATGTCTAGCATCGAACGAAGTCTAATCATTACGGCTTAACCGTTCAATTGCTTGCAGGAAGTGACGTCGACACGGAATCGCTTATGACGACGTCCCGGTTTAGTGGGTACACGAGCGATGCCGACTCGCGGCTCGTGTTTGTCGGTACGGGACGGCTCCAAACACCCCAGCTCATTCGTGAAATGTCGATCGTGGACAACACGAAGAGCGAGTTCACGTCCCGCCACAGCCTCGAGTGGAAGTTCCTGTTTCTCGATCACCGTGCGCCACCCATCATCGGTTACCTCCCGTTTGAAGTGCTGGGAACTTCCGGGTATGACTATTATCATTTTGACGATCTGGAAAAGGTGGTGGCTTGTCATGAAGCATGTAAGCTCACAGTCTTAATAAATTATTACCGCGTACGGTTGAGCTGGCACGTCCACTAATCGCTGGTCCGTTTTTCCACCTTCCACCGTTCTTTCGTCGTAGTGATGCAGAAGGGCGAAGGTACCTCGTGCTACTATCGGTTTCTCACCAAGGGTCAGCAGTGGATCTGGCTGCAGACGCGATTCTACATCACCTACCATCAGTGGAACTCGAAGCCCGAGTTTGTCGTGTGTACGCACCGGGTGGTGAGCTACGCGGATGTTATGAAGCAGATGCGTAATCAAACGGCAGGTGACAGCAAGTTCTCGGAGGATGCGGACAGTATCAGCGTGCACGGTGTGGAGCGAAAGTTTCAACAGTCGTCCTCCCAAAGTTTGCTCGCCACTTCGCCGTGGAGTTCGAAGAGTTCCCGCACGTCCCGGGTAGCACCAACGCCCGGCGTTTCACCGACGGGACTGTCGAATCGTGGTCGCCATCGGTACAACACGTACCATGGTCCTGGGTCGGATTCGGCAACATCGATTTCTACGGAATCTCATACCAGTCGTCAGTCACTGGTAACGCAACATTCGGTAATTGGGAATTCCTTGTAAGAATTAGAGACGGCTTACTGAACAATCGGTTTTCACTTTTTAGCGTTCTCGCATGCGTACCAGTACGTTTCCATCGAAGGTATCATCGCACGGTAGTCAACAGGACAGAAATTCCGTGTCACATTTCCTACTGCAGCAACCGCAGCAATCGCAACAGAATGTGGGACATCATTTACAGCCTGCACAGCTTCAGCAGCAGCAACACCTTCAACAACAACAGCATCAACTCCAGCATCAACAACAACTTCATCAACAATCACATCCACTGATGCAGCAACATCAACAAATGCAAGGACATCAAGGGCCGCAGCAGCATCAACCGTTACAACAACAGCAAACACAACACCCAGCGATGATTCAAAACCCACCGGTAGTTGACGTTTATCCTCATCAACTGCAAGCCCAGCACCCACATCAGCAACCATCTCAACAACAGGTACATCAGCAACAGCAACAACAGGTTGCTTCCCTTCAACAGCAGCAGTCAGCTGTACAACAGCAGCAGCAGCAGCAACAACAACAGCAACAACAGTCCATTCCGCAACCGTCAGCAACAGCAGCGATACGTCCCCCGGCCACGATCATCACCCCACCGGTAACGCAAATCATCACTGCGACCGGTTTCATCGAACCGCAACAGTATTTGACGGCCATACCGGTGCAACCGGTGGCTGGCTTTACGGAAACTGCACCCGGGGTCCTTTCACCGATCCAGTCCACCTCCCCGCACGGTGCGTACGCTGTAGCCCATCATCCTGCGGTCACCGGGACGGGCGGTGTCGTTCTAACGCCAAGCCAAAATCAGGTGCAAGATCAGCTGCAACGGAAACACGAGGAACTGCAGCATTTGATACTGCAACAGCAGGAAGAGTTGCGTCGCGTACAGGAACAGCTGCTGATGGCCCGGTACGGATTGCTACCATCCATCGTTTCGCTTCCCTTTCCACCCGGAACAGGCAATGGACCAGGACCTGGACCAAGTGTAGGGCCGGGAGAGCGTTGTAATACCGGAGGTTCGTTTCTTCAAGCCCATCACCAGGCGGCACATGGGAACTCGTTTCATCATCACCATTACCATCCAGCTTCGGCACAGGCACAGCATCCTCCTAGTCATTCGGGAGTGCTACATGCACAACAGTCACAGCATCACGCTCAGCAGCAGCAGCAGCAGCAACAACAGCAGCTTGCCCAAGAGCAACAGCAACTACAACTGTGCGTAGTTCCGTCGGATCAGAAACCAATTCTACATTCCGATCCGGAACAGCTCAATTTCACCGACACTGGACAGGGGAAGCTACCCGAAACAAATGAGATGATATCGTACATGCAGCTTACACCTGTTCCACTGCATCACCTGCAGCAGCACCAATCAAACCAATCGTCCGCATCAACACCCGCCTCATCCGTCCATAACCAGCAACAAAAACATCAACAACAACACCAACAGCAGCAACAGCTCATGCAGATGGGTGGCACTCAACCTGACCCCGGTGCAACCGGAACGAGTGGGAACGGTGGCAACACCAGCAACAGCATGGGCTTGCTGCAGTATCAGATGGCGCAGGAACAGGCGCAGATATTGTTTACCTCCGGCATGGAACAGCAGCAGGGCCAGCAACAGCAACAACCGCCTGCCCAACAGCAGCAACATCAAGGGGCCGGAAGTTCCGATGCCGGATCGCGGACGTGTCCCTCGCAAACTAGTGAGATGTAGAGTAGAGGAATACAACGAGCTTAACAACAACGATAACAGGGAAGAGAGAGATGTTCCACGATGTTCCACCGGAAGAAGGATTTAGTTAAAAAAAGATGTGTTTGTATGAATATATTAAATCGACGAGGTTTCAGCTTGTCCAGCCACCAAAGAATAATATTCCATAGTGCAGATTAGCGTAACTGTACAACTACATAGTAACTACTAGCCCTTATTGAGCCATCGTACTAATTAGCATACGTGTAAGTAGGTGCAGAAAAGCGATAAAATCCTCTCTCGGTATACGAGTAGCTACAAAAAGAAGGAGAAAAAGAGAGAGGGAAAGAAAAGGGAAAGAGTGTAGAGGGTAGTAAACAACATGTGGTGATAAATGCAGGTTTCTTTTCGGGTGTAAGTAGCATCACCCGTCGGGAGAGAATCGGTCGTTTTAGTCGGTTTAGTACAAACCAAAAAAGTATAGCTATTAGTATCGTGACGTATCTACACACACATTCCGGCACACATGCAACAAGGTGTGAAGAAACATTTTTAACCGTGTATTTTACACATTATACATTTCTTTTTGTTGTTTTTGAAGGACCACAACAATGGATGTAAACAATGAGAAATGTACAATTTAACCTTTACTTCGATTTGGAAGGAACATTGAGTGGAAATAAAGGTAAAAACAGGCCCCTGGAAAGGGGGCAAAAGTGCTAATGGTTTCCAGTTTTTAGGATGAAGTGTATGAAGACAAAATAAATGTCAATTTAAAGCAGAGGGATGAAAGCAGGAACATTGCGAGGTAGTTTATTATTACGGGGAAAGAAAATAAATTTGCTGTATTACTTAACAATTTTTATTAGTACAGTGCTCAATGCATCTTCTCTAAAGAGTTATCATCGACAATGATTCATTCAAGTCATCATTCGACTCTAAAATTATTCATTAATTATGTCTTCAGAGATTAATATACTCTCAAAGATTCATTATTCTCTAGAGGTTCAGGAATGTTCAAAGGTTGAAAGGGTAATAATTTTTATATTTTTGCGTAAACCTATTGCATTGCTACTTATATATGTTTTGCTACTTTTTACTGTTTATAACGTTTCTTCATTTAACAAATGTGTATTATTTAAATAAGTAGTAAAGTATAATTTGAATTTGGATGAAACTGTAAGCGCCGAAAGGTATGCAATACTCTCCTCATGCATAGAAATGCTTTTACCATGTGGATTATCACGTGTTGCAAACGTGCAATTTTGTTTTGAGTTTTTTTTTCTAAATTGAAAGCAAAACGACTCTGTGTTTTGACTTTTTGGAAGAGCGATACTTTCTTTATTGTTGAAAAAAATACTTTAAGGTATTACATGTTCCCTTAAATCAATAATCCAATTCAAAAGCGCGTGTGTACAAGGATTTAAACCAAATAATCTAGGGAAAACAAAAAGTACCAAAACAATCTTCATGTATTCCATGCATCCATCTTTACGAGATATTGTGTACGTGCCTAGCGAGTATACGTACAATTTCGTTTATTTTAATCATTCCAACATGTGAGAGTCATGTCCCGGAATGATAAGCTAATCAATATTTTGGGAGGCGCGACCTGGACCATGTTATTTTCTTTGCCAGCATGACGAATCACAACGGGTGGTGGGCTGTTGCAAATATTATGTATTTTTGATAATCAACAGAAAATGTGCCAATAGGTATAATTTTGCAAAAGAAACTCATTTTGCAAACAGAGACAAATTATAAAGAAGTTGAAGTAGCGCTTTACTGTACGTCGAAGCCTCGCGCGAACTGCCAGAAGCAATCGGTGCGGACCGATAATCAGTTCTGTATGTTGACCTTGCGACCGGTTCCGCATGATCGCCGTGCCAATTGGGCGAAACCGTGACACAGTGAAACCGCACTTTCGGTGTGTAATTTTTGGGGTTTTTGTTTTTGTTCTGTACATGAGAGACCATAAAGCACAATCATTCAAACGAATCTCGGTCTGCGATGGCCTTTTGTGCGTTGTTTTGCAAAGTGGCGTCTTATTTTTGACTTGTAGCGTGACAATTATCAACATGGCTCCGGGAACACAACAAATAGTACACGTATTTACCAGCAGCATGAAAACAACGCATATGTAAAACAAAAAAAAGGTGTGATTTTTATTCACCATTTAGCTTAATCTTTTGTAGAATAACGCTTAGAAAGTATATTTTTAGAAATCGCTCACTTCTTCCTCCACTCAAACCGCTTATAAAAACTTATCTAAAAGCACCAGCATTGTACTGTGTATGGCTCGCGTGTAAACTACCCTGTTCGCGTTTACAGCTTCTTAAACGCGTTCTGCAACACCTCGAACTCGTTGTGGATGTTGCGCATTAGGTTCGAGATCTGTGGTACCGAGTCCAGAATTTCGATGCTCTGCGTGTACGCATCGTACCGGACACCGAACGGACGAGGGATCGTATTAGCGTAGTTGATCATCTTCTGGATCGCATCCTCAAAGCTGTCGGACACGAAGTACACGGGCTGATACTCCGTGATCGGGTACTTTTGCTCGCACGTCTTGGCTGGGTCGAATTCCCGCAGTTCCGGTTTGTCCGTCAGACAGTACTGCAGCTCCCCGAACGACGATAGTAAACCGGCACCGTAAGCCTTCAGTTCGCCGTTCTGACGACACATACCGTACTCGACCGTAAACCAGAAGCACTGTAAAGGAGCGGAATGTACATTAATGGAAGGGTTGGGAAGTGATGAAAATGGTTGGTGACTTACAGTGGCAAGTTTCTCAACAAACTCATCCGGCGCTCCGAGCGACGCCAATCCGATCTCCTGCGAGAACTGCGCGAACGATGGATCGGCAAACAACGGCGCATGGCCGAGCAGCTCGTGGCATACGTCCGGTTCGGGTGTGTAGAGCGGTTTGCTCGGATGCCGTATGTACTGCGTCGAATGGAACACTCGGAATGCTAACCCGGCGAGGAAGTCACGGGACGACAGCAGCCCAGCAACGGGACGAAGCGTGAACCCGGTGCAATCCTTCAGAAAGTTGGACACATCCTCCAGCTGGGGGATATTGTCCTCACGGTATCCACAGTTCTCGATCAGCAGCGGAAAGACGTGGTTGTGCTCGCGGCAGGCATGCGTCGGGTAGAGCTTCGTCAGGTTACTGAACACCGTACGCCAGGTGTTGGTTTCCTCCTCCGTGTAGTCGACATGTGGCAACGGCTGTCCGTGCTTGTAGTTGAACGCAATATCGGCAAAGTACTTGCGACGCTCCCGGTACGTTTGGTCGGTAAAACCGGGATGGTCGGAATCCAGTTCAGCACCGTACGAAAGGATCTGATTAGCGAACCGATCCAGATCACGGATACGTCTCGGGAACCACGGCACAGTAGCTGATGGCAAAAAGGACACACGCACACAATTAGTTTTATTCCCTTTAAACCTTGTGCTTGGTTGCTTACCTTCATTATCCTTGTAGTCCCGCGAGATAATGTTGAAGTAGTTGCTCCGCTCCTGGATTGCCTCAATGGCGGGACCGAGAGCACCACGCTTCCCATCACACTCCACCATAAACTCGTACCCGGGACCGCGGGTAGACGATCGGGACTCGATGTGGAGCAGATTCACACGATGATCTTCGAAGATTTTAAGCATCTTCGCCAATGCTCCCGCTTCTTCCTGCTCGGGCGAGAAGATGAGACACACGTTCTTTGCCTCGGCCGCATCGTGTCCCTCCATAATGTATGAGCCGCCTTCCTTAAGGGTGGGCTGTGTAGAAGAATTTACACAACACGTATCAGCACTTTACGTCCAAAACCAACAGAAAAAAGGGAAAGTTCTTCCACTGAAGCGCAGTAAAACAGTTCGGTAGGAAAATATATCAAGTAAAGCAGAAGGATTGTAAAACACTGATCGCGGATCGGATCGCGTACTGTCGCTTTATATGCGACCACCCCTCTCCACAACCTCCAGGTCCGCTTCACCTGCTGCAAGGAATTAGATCTCGGCGCTCGGTTCGGATTTCCCACCCAGTTCCCCAGTAGCGGTTAATGGCGTTTCCGTATTGTTTTGTTTGCTTTGTGTCGGAATGATGAAACAATCGAACGTGATTGCCGCCATTCGGTACGTTTGGCGATGGGAAGTCGAAACGGCCCAGAAATTCTGTAGCCGTCATATGACGCACTACCGGACCGGTGGTTCTTATCACTGTGCTGCTGGAGGGAAAAGGGCTCGCTGGAAAAAAATAAAAACGGAAGTCACTGCAACAAAGTGAACATTACAGACGAAACGTTCCCCGTGCGGTGTCACATGCGGGGCTGGTCGATCGCTGGAACAGGAGGGAGTGGAGAGAAAACCTGTTCACATTCATCATAACGCTGATGACATTGACGGGTGATTGCACTTCGCTCGACCGGCCAATTTGCAGAGACGCTAGCGGACTTTTAGCAGCAGTACCCGCGGGTGAGTGAATGCGGAATACAGTGCAATTCTTTGGTTCTTTGTAGATCAGTAATGATCGTAACAGAAAAGGTCACATATACATGGTAGACTAATTATGTTAAGCACGGAAACTTGTTCGTTGCATAATGTCTGGGGTTTTTCTAAGGTTTGTTTTCTCCTTCGAACGCTGCTCAATGCGATCATGTACGATCGTAAGCTGCACATTATTAGTTCTAATCTGTTTTTTTCAATTTGTTTTCCCTTTCGTTTGCCTTATCAATCTGCCTCTAATCTCCCACTGAAAGGATCGGGAATATTCGAGCAGTTTCACACAGTCACCCACAGCTTTACGTACCCCCTGCGATTCCTGACGTCCGTACATGGTGCGATATGTAGTTTCGATAATTGATGGATTAAGCAACTTTAGCACACACTTCACTTGCACCAAGAAAAAAAAACGGGCAACGATCACACAAATAATAGAGTAAAGTACTCCACAAAACGTTCTCTAACCGTGCGTACCGGCTCAAGCGGTTGTCCAGCTGGTAATGTGCCGGTACGACACCAAGAAGGAAGCATTTAAGTCGCCTTTTGCCACTCACACACACACAGAAGAGCGATAGCGTAACGCAGAGATCGAACGATCTAGTGATCTCTGCCACGGGTTGCTGTGTTCTGCTAAAAAGTGGTCCTGATTTGTGTGTTTGATGGCGTCAGTAGCTAGCGGTGTAACGCGCTGATAAGCGGTAGACCCAACCGAAGATCGATGGTTCGGTGTCGATCAACCGTGCGCGTTACTTAACGTTGTGTGCGTAAGCGTTATCGGGGATTTGTAGTAAAGCAGGTTATCAAACGAGAAGAAGAGCGATAGAACCGAACAGAGCGGACACTGACACTAATTGATGCTACCGAATTGTCACATCGCCGGTCGACGGTTTATCGGTGGGACGGGCAGCTTCCGCGTGAACGCACTCATGCGTGCAGATCATCTCTTATCGGTTTTTTGTTTTTGGTTGTAGTTTTCAAACTGACCGTTGCGTAGGGTCTCAGGACCAATTAAAGAATCAATTAGTGCATGTGCCTTGCAATGCGCGTACGTGACTAAGCTGAAGTTACTGGGCGTACAAGAATCAACAAATCAAAGTGATGTATTTGTTATAATAAAATGCTGATAATACGAGGTGAGGTTTTGTTTTGAAAGGTTCATGCGGGAAGTGTTGTTAGGGCGTTGTTTGTTGCTACTTGTTTGTGTTCTTGTTGCTTTTGCTAGACACTCACGTGTTATTGATTCAAGAATAATATGTTTTTAATCTGTTGTCATAGTTGATTTGTTAAGTTTTAGTTACTTTAGGATGTATGTCAGAGTATCAAAAAGGAATTTTAGTTTTTCAAACACTTTCAAGAAGACTACATTACCTTTTCCTTGTCTTGGTCTAAACGATACATCTTTGATAACTTTAAACACTTTATGCACTTCCAGGTAAGTTCTAAACTTAATCCGAATCACTTCACAGGATATTCGGGACTTTCGGTTTTCTTCTGGTTGCGTCCACACCGCTCGAAAGTAAAAGTCCAACTGAACGATCGTTCCGGTGTCCAACTGTCGATGCTGTTCACCATCCGGCTTGGTTTAGCCGTTTGGACGAGTTCAACGTGTCAGTACTGGTTCGCGGGAGAGGGACGTGGTTGTGATAGATCGACCCCGCCAGAAACTACTGCATCAGATAGTAACAAGATAGTGGTGGACGAAGGCTTGAAATGGTAATTAGGAAAACAACAAAACTACTACTCCGCTGACGCTCTAGATGCATCTAGAGGCAGCGATCTTTTTTTTTGTGTGATGGAATGCAATTGCGCAGCTATGGAATTTTATTACAACAACACCTGTGCCAGATATTGTACACGTGGGGGACATCTTGACGTTCAACATGTGCTTCGAAGCACGCGGAGTAGTAATGCAAATAGCTTTATTTGCATTGCGATTGTATATATTAAGGACTTTTGTTTTTATGTATATGTCACGTTTCCTCCAATTGTGGAATTATTGCCAAACATATGTTCTTTTAGGTAGTGGTAATTTATTTTCTCACTAAAGAAAACTAAAGATGCAGAAAATGGTGTTAAAGTAATTTATGTACTGTACAATGAAGTGATTATATCGTATGAAATAAATAACAGGCCGTTAATTTCAAAACTCGTTTTTACCATAGTGAGTAAAGTGCTATACATAGTGAGAAGAAACAGCGCGACGGTGAGAAACGAGCGTGAAAGAAGTTTTGCTACTATTCGCTAGATGGCGTTAGCAAATGTATCATATTTTTGAAATGGCCGTTTTCTGTTTCAGATGATAGCAGGTTACAAATTGTGTATAAATTATTACTTTTTTCCCATAAAAGAATTTTTTGTGGTGCTTTTCCAAAATTTTACTAAAAAGCGTTGTAAATACTGAAGTTGTTTGGAAAAACTGTTTTATATGCATATTTGTATTCACATATTGATTCATGGAGCTATTTTATAGAAAAATTACAATGTTAATACTAGTTTTCCTGAGTTTTTGGAGTGCAAATGATTAAGATATAAATTAAAATAATAACCAGTAAGTTCACCATCTTCTCTCACTGTGTATTGGTACTGACGAGTATGCGCACGCCGACCATCGGTTGGTGGAGAAGTTGATGATGCACTTGCCATAACTTCGCGTCCACTGGTACGCTTCAGTTTCCGCCAGAAAGCCATTTCGAGATGAGGCACGCGTTCGATAGTCGAGCAGTGTCGGTTACGGAATCAGCTTGTGTATTGTTGCTGGTGCACGTTTAACGTTTGTCCGGTAATAAGCATCCACCACAACCTGCCAGGATATCATCTCCACAGTCTCGTTTTTGAAGGGGGAGAGTTTTATTTAATGTGCCCTGCGAAAGAACAATGGTGAAGCAGGAGGAAAAACTGACCAAGAGACACTAAATAAAGTACAACGTGTGATCATCTTCCACGGTCATGTTATTAAAGCTCTCATCTAAGGTTCCCCGTGGAGTTTGTGTCATCCGACCGTACGGTGGACTGTGTGTTTGATTTTTCCCGTTCCGGAGGCTTTACCGAAACACGCGAATTGTTCGTGCAAACGATTCGACATGTGTGTGTGTGTGCGTGTTTGTGATTCAACCAAAAATCAACCGAAAGGACATCGCGTTCGCATATCCGAAGTACCGAAAGCACCGGCAGGAGTTGCCAAACGGTTGTCGGATTTCGCAGTGCCGGTTTTCGTTTGGGTTCGGCGGGAAGTTTTCTCCCAACGGTGAACAAATAACACAAAACAATCTGCCCACCCGCTTCACCACCCCCCCCATACCCCCCAAACAAAAGGTGGAGCGGAAACGGGGGTTTTCGAGGGGTTGAAATCGTAAAGGTTCGTGTATGTACGTGTCTTGATTCTTCGCTGTTCTTAAGCTCCCCGAACGGTGGAGGCCACGGTGCCGGTAGTTTCGCGGTGCAGGAGAGGATCAAAATTATAAGCAAAGGACACACAACAAATGACCTTTTCCGCCGCGTAGGTTTTTGCGAAGAATCAACCATTCTGGGCCGGGTAAAATCGAATTCGGAAAGGAAAAATCCCGTACTTGGGGATAACCGTTCGAGTAGATCAAAGTAAACTGCGATGCTTTTATGACATTCGATTTTCATCATCATTATTATTATTGTATCGTGTTCATTTCGTTGTGGAGAGTCCGAAAAGGGGATTTATTTTCCCCCTTTTTATGTATTCTAAGCCAAAAATATTTAATTTTAAATTTAAACTAAATTTAAAGGAGAAGCGTGTTTTTAATTGTATTAAATTTTCTAGACTGCAGGAAGATAACTTTTAAATTGCTATTATTCACACCAAGACGTCACACATTCGTATTTCGCCATCAGCAATAATGTATTCACCTTTCACCTTCCACGTACGACCGACTGCACCATCCGGAATGGAATGTTCCTGCATTTCGGTGCATCCAACGCTAGATGAGCAAATTAAATGAATTTCCTCGGAAGCAAACCTCAGGTCGGAACAGGATTCACCCACGAACCGCCCGGGCTCTAAAACCGTAACCGAAAATGGCATGCATTTTTCAAGTTGCTCCTTTTCGAACGTGCTGTTTCCCTACCACCTGGCAGCCAAAGAAAGATTCTAATGTTGTTGCATTTCTCTTTTATTTTCGTTATCTGGTCCCACTTTTTCCCACAGATAGAAGGTACGAATGCATTTTTGCTTGATAAACATATCCACGTTTTCAGTGAGTGTGTGAAGTGTATGTGTGTGTGGGTGTGTGTGTTTTAGGAAGGAAAGAAGAAATAAGCCGATGCGAACGTGCCCAGCCTATCCAAGCAACCCGGCAGCATCGTGTTTGGTGTGGTGAGCTGTGGTGAATAGGAAAGGTGTGGTGTGAAGCTTTGCACACATCTCTATGTGTGCATCATAGGTGGGAAAAAGTTTCGCTAAGTAGGATTTTTCCGGCACAGGCAGGGGGTGCAACCATTTCCCCCCCGTTCGGTGGTGTCGGTTGTGGGAAGGTGGAAGAAAAGAAGAAAGAAGAAAGTGTGGTTTGGTAGCGCGGAGAAAAAGTGTGTCGGTGCATCCGGTCCTGTTGTTGGAAATGTGTGTTGTAGTTGGGATCTAGTATTCATAGGGGTTTGTGTGCGTGCGTGTGTGTGTGCATAACGGAGAAGTGGTGCACGGAGGGTTCGTTTCCGTTCGTTTAAATGCAAGGAAGAAAGGAATCCCCATAACAAAAGAGAGAGAGTGTGAGAAAGAAGGCACATCAGCTGATCCTACCATCTCCAGAGTTGATTTATATTATTTGCTTCCCATTCCGGGCGTAACAGTGTGTTGTTGTTGGTGGTGGTAATGACGGCTGGGAAAGGATCTTCCACCTGAACCGTTCCGAGCGTCAACCGGTGAACAGAAAAAAAAACAACAAAAAACGCGAAAAACAAACCTACGAGATTGTCCCTACTTGCTTTTAATGACGACAGCAACCGAAACAACACCATGACGTTAAGGATAATACCGATCCTGCTCAGCGTGACCGCGCTCCTGCTGCTGGCGCTAAACTTCGGTAAGTGTTCGTTTGCTTTATTGAACTAAAAGTCCGCTAATAGGATGCTGGAACAAGAGAGAAAAAAACATAATTTTCAGGTACTCCACTAGAATGCCACGTTAATGTAGTACGTACCTTAAATAGCTGAAGCTATTCGTTGCAAACGCTCCTTAAGAGGTGGGATGGTTCCCAGGTTCGGTGGGTTGAGTTTTGTTTTACGTGAAGCGTAAAAATGGTTTAAGGTTTTATGGACCCCAAACTGCCGGCAGGTTCATAAATTTAGTCCGGAGGGAGATGCCTAGGATTTTGCACTTTTTCCCCTTTTCCATCGCCCACTCCAACTCTCTAAGGACATGCAATATTTCTTCAAGCGTCAAGCTTTTTACTGTAGGCGTGTGTGTGTGTGTTTGAATGCTACTGGTAGCTAAAAGTTCCACTGTTCCGCTTCCTGCTGAATGGCTGAACCAAAAAAAAAAGATGAGTGTCACGACACACCGAAAAACTTTGCCATTCTTTCTCATTTTAAAACACTAAGGACCCGGCATGATCGTTGGATGCTTTGGTAGGGGATAAAACACATTAGAGGGAAAGCCCGAGTGGGAGTCACATACCCCCATGTTCTCATTCTGCATATTGTTCCAGACAGTTGGAAGTCAATTCAATTTTTGGACATTGCACACATTAGTGAAGCGAGAAAAAAGCACACACGGGAACACAAACAAAAAAAACTTGGGTTATGAAAGTGAGTAGGAAGTGGGCGTTAAGTGCTTCAACTCTCTAGTGAGATGCTAGCGATGGTGCACGAATGGAAAGTTTCACACAGTTGCATTAAAGTTTTGGATGTAAACGTTGAGCGTTAGTTTGGGGTGGAAAATGGAGATTGGATGCAGAAATTGTTTATGATTAATGGGCCATGTGTGTATTTATTTCCCAAATCGAATGGCTTTTCATACCTGGGATCAATGTTTGGAATACATTATACCTAGAACAACAAAAACAAAGTTTAGGACATTACTTTAAAACGGGGGAAAAAGCCAGACAGTCGTCTGAAAACGGTAAAGCATTATTGCGTTGAAGGTCGTCTATAAAGTTTGACCGTGAAATAATTGTACAGTAATCTTGAGCTGGAGAAGATGGGCTACAATACGAGGAGTCATGATCCTTCTGTTGCAATTGATGGGACTAGAGAGCAATATTTATTTACGAGTTATTTCCGTATGTTTGTGCATGACTACTATGGGGCTGTATGAACATGTTCCATTTCAAGATTGGAGAGTTAAAACTGAAGATCTTCGTCTATCCTCAAAGGATCTTGGTCTATCATTTCTGGCTTCAGTGACGTTAATTACCCAGCAAAGGGTAATCAGTCCTTCGTACGGGGAAAGGTCTTTGAGGATGAGATTTTGGTCCAGACCTGTGTGAGAGACCAGTGTTGCTACCATCTAGACCATCTGGGCCACCCTGACTGGAGATATCTAAAACTGAAGATAAAAGTATATAATTCCAGCTTGAGATCATTAGGTATACTGTCTAGAATAATGGGTTTCTATTGGATTGGGTGAAATTGCATTGTCTAATGTCCTACTGTCTGTAACTTCAATATCCGAACAATCCATAAGTATCGGGTGTGACGACATGGTTCTCTCTTTGTAGGAGTACTGTTTTAACGAATTCTGTTATGAGAGATTAATATCCTATTCAAGTTAGCTTTTCGACCATGACTAGACATCATTTCCATATTTTCGAGAACCTCTGTACCTGTACCTACAACCTCAAGAGGGATCATCCTATCGTCCATGGCGTCCATGACTTTTATTAACCTGAGGTATATTCGTATGAGAGAAAGATCCGGATGAGATGTTACATGCGACTCTACCGTGTTCAACATTTCAATGTCCGAAGCGCACATTTTAAGGAACAGGGTGATAACACTGTATAAAGTACCCAAAAAAGGCTTCTACTATTACGAAGATGAAATCCAAAGCTGTAATCGCTCATTATTTTACTTTAGAATCGAATGCCTAAGTTGTTAATCAAGGGATAATTGGTTTTTGGTCACCATCTTGGGATAGCAACATCCATTCTTCCTGATTATCCTTTCCCCGATTAAACTACGACGAGAAAGAAACCTCCGAGATTCAAAACCTCTTCAAAATTATAAACATAACAATATCTTGGACTTGGGTTAGCTCATAGGAAGTCAGATCAGAGTGATATCTTCAAATGCGCCTTATGTCTGGGAAGTCTAGGTTGTTCGAACTTCCCAATGAGGGTTCGCTACTTATTTAAAAATGAATTAAAAATGGTTAATGAGATCAAAGTTTCAAATTGACCTTTCTTCGTTGTGAAAAGAGTTGATTGTTCCTTGTTTTTGAGTACTAAGAAATATTACTTTTCCAAAGTTCAAAGTCGATTCGAAATATATTTTACCTTCACGCTCAATATATTTAAAAACAAAGTTTAGCTCATTAGCGTGAGATACTTGAAACGTGTGCTGTCAGATGAAAGGACCCAAAACCGGAGCAAAGAAAATGCATCAACAGAGAGAAAAAAAAGGAAGCCAAACCACTGGGATGCAGCTCGGGTTACTCGACATCATTTAACCTCTGCGTACTCAACCACCATCGCCACCAGCATGCGCTAAGCCTTCGCGCTATCCGGTGTAATTTTCCCCTCATTCTTTTCACTTTTGCAACCTTCATGATCGTTGCTTTCATTTGTGTCCGAGAGATGAACATTAATTAAAGTGAACTTTTTACTTCAACGCCGTCCTTTCGGCCCTGGCGGCCCTGTTCCCCAGCAGCCCGGTAGCGTGAACTGATTCTGACAGTTGGTGGCAGGCAGGAAAAAAAAATGTACGAACAGCAAACAAAAAAAAATTCCCATTCCATCCCGCGGGGATGCTTGCGTTAATTTTCACCACACTTTTCTGCAGCGGTCGTGGTTCACTTCACGCAAGCGGGTGATAAAGGGAACGCGAAATGCGTACCGGTACGGGAGAGGGAACGGTATGCAATTTAGAAGGTGGCTCCTTCGGAGGTGGACCGTTGTTTGACGCTGCAGTGACAGGCTGGATGCTGTTGGGTCTCTTTTTGTGTGCGTGTTGCTTTTTTTCCTGTGCTGGTTGGTAGCTGCTTTCGTTTCCATTTTAACTTTGCCCCGTCCGGGAGCAATTAATGTTTCCACCGATGTTAGTGTTGATCTAATGAGCGTTACAGAAAATGGGAAAACTTTTGACGCGTGTTATGATTGTTTTTTTTTTGTTCTGTCGCTTTCTCGAACTGGAAATGGTTGGTGAAGGTGATTGCAGTGTGGAGTATTGCCCGTCTGACAATGAAATATTTATTGAGCGATGAGCGGGAAAGCTTATAATACATTTTGAACATCACGAATGGGCTGCAGGGTAAAATGTGTCCAATGCAGTGTAGGGTGGGAAAATTATTCATTTGGAAAAAATAGTCCGTTAAGACGCCATTATGACCATTGGGCTGAAATTATAAGGAATATTTGATAAGTGAAATATTGTCGCTTCCGGCAATTAATCATTGCTCGCTTGGGTGGATAAGGTGAATCGACAAACTTCAATAACAATCTGTAGCAAATCTTTTTGATTCTACATTTTCCTGGAAATATCGGAAGTAAACACTAATTTTCTATATTGTACATGAAAAAACGGAAACGAAATTTTGTGAAAGATCCGGCTGATGATCGACTCGCATTCGGCCGCATTCGCATGGCTTAACATAATGGCTCTCTGTAAACAATGATCCATGTTAAGTTTAACTTAAATTATAACTTTTTCGATCCATATTTTCATTACAATAATATAATGGATTCTACACATTTTTTTTTTCTTTGATATGTGGACCCTTGGCATCCTTTCGACTACACACCCTCGAATTGTTGATCACGAACTTTCAGTGAGGTTTCAGTACATCTCATGTAAACTATCAAGGCATCTCAATTCTACGTACCGTGTCTAAAGTTCTCGAGTCTGTTATCCACAAACAGGTTGGCGTCATATATACAGATTCCAGGACTGCGTTCGACTGCTTGCCCCATAGACTGCTGTTGACCAAGCTCAGGCGAATGGGCTTCGGGGGAAACACTTCTCCTTTGGAAGGACTCTGGTCCTTCCTGAAGGATCCCACTTACAGATCCAGAATTGAGGAGGTACTTTTCGATCTGGCAATCGGCAAGTCTGGGGATTCTCAGGATAGCGTCTTGAGCATTTCATTGTTCTCACTGTTCATCTCGGATTGAATCAGATCTCTCCTACTTAACGGCTGCCTGTTTATCGCCAAACTAGTGGTGTTGGTTCGTCCTGTTCAAGTTGTCTTATAAAATTCAGAAATTATGCACAAATCAATTAGTAATTTGGAAGACACTTTGGATTATAATATTCAATATATCCAGACATTTCACAGTTTGCCTCTATTGTGTGTTTTTATTAAATTTGGTCCATTGCTCCAGGAAGTTTGTTGACGACAGGACTATTCGGTAATGAGCAGAATTATTGAAATTTTGCACTCACAGTACAATTAGCATTAGTATGCAGAAAACGTTAATTATATTCACACTCAATAAGTTTAATTAGTAAATATTCGATTTTGTTTAAGGTAATACTCGCTTATCCCTCGTACTATCAATATTGAACTTGCTGACATGTGTTTTAATGCGGTAAATTTATTGTACGCTGAGTGACAGCTTAAGACATGACAAGTTCAAACTTAAACAACATTCGTCAAGAAATTGATTTTTTTTTGCTCTCTCTCTCTCTTTTGTCACTCAATCTGTATGATGGAAAAGCAATGTTCTCTGCGTAGCGTTTGACTTCCAGTGTGCCGACCACCGGAACGAATCCACCATGACAAAGTTTTCGTTGTCTGTCGTGAAAATCTTCACCGAATGTTTTTTTTTCTAACTCCTGGGTGGCAGAATGGGACATAATTTTGAAAGCCGAAAAGTTAGCGAAATGCAAGACTTTTGCTGCTGGGAACGCCGTGCCGTTTGAAAATCGATACATCCGATAAGATGGAAGCGGAGAATGTGGCCAGAGTGCACTGAAATTCTTGGATAGAAAGTTTAACAATTCGGTAATTAAATTTATCGTACGGTTCGGGCGTGGTTTAGCGTTTCATCACGATTGCTGGAGTAGTTTTTTTCTCTGTTTTGCAATGTTCTGCATCGGAATGTTACCAGGTCACTGTGGGTGGTGTGGTGCATTGACAAAGGGTGCGACTTTTCTAAGGCATTCGATTCGATTCGATCCGCAGCAGTTCGATGGAAGAAAGAACTGGCTACGAGGTAGTTATTTTAAGGTTATTATTATTTTTCAATTCTCTCGCGGCCACATTTTCCAGTCGATTGCCGGCATCGTTTGCCGTGCCGTGCGGTTTGATAAGCGATTCAATGCATTCGAAACAACGTTGCTCGTTTCGCAGCGCGGCGAACTGCAGTTCGGACGAAGAAATTGATTGAAAAAGTTCGCTCTTAACCTTTGATGTATGCGGCCACGGTTGGAAATAGCCTTCTCGAAACAGATAACTTTTCCTTGGCAATATTTTTTTCGCTCCATCCTTCTGACGTGGCAGAAAGTGGAGGGAACGTGGACGGAAGGAGGAACGGCAACATAAAATGGCAACTGGTAGAGTGGAAGATTGAAAAATAAAATGGACCGTATCGGAATGTTTCTTTTCTGAGTGCATTTATTGATAGGGCATTTTTTCTCCGGAACTGGTGTTTCCATTTTTTGTTCTCCATTTTATGGTGATGATTTCCATCGATTATTTATTGGAACAGTGAAGCACCACTTAACCATTGGCCGGTTTTTGCGAAAAAGCCTAATGCAATGATTCAGAAGCAATTCTTGAAATTTGGAGCATTCCGGGGCATATACGATGAATAATAGAAAAATCAAACTTACCTACTACCTATCCGATGAAATTAAACTTCGTGGAATGGAAAACCAATTTTGCATGTGGCTACAATGTTTTGACTTGCAGTGTGAGGGATTCTCGTTGATAACAGTTATTCGCTGGAAAGAATCTTGAATAAGCCATGCTCATGACGCACGGTACATTCTATGCGGTGTTGGGAATAATTCATCGGAAAACTGTTGGATTTTTAAAAATTGTTTTTATTCACAGAAGAACGGCCGACAGAAACACCGACCTAGAAAACTGTGGGTTATAGATAATAAAATGTTTGTTGAAGTATTTCATGGATGTGGGCAACAATTTCTACGGAATTTCTTTCAAAAACCTCAATGGTTCGTTTCCTACTCGGTTGGTATTGTACGCAATGGGGTAGCGTTATTGGCAATGGCTTTAGTTACTTTTGATGAATTACAATTTCATTCAAGTTGAATATTTTTTTTAAAGATGAGCCCTAAAGATTGGTTTGAATCGATAGTCTTTTATTTCGGGAAAGAAATCGATACCAATACGTGTAAGATTACTACATCTCTCTCGTCTAATGATATATTGAAAGAATATTGGCTTTAGTGCTGTAGACCAAATTAATTGAATTATGGACCATTATCCATAATTCACGTAATAAGATGTCTTCAAAAACTCGAGGACTTTCGTATGTTGAAGTTGAACTGCACTGATGTTGTATACTTTTCTTAACCATTCTCTGCCTAATAATAGCTTAAGGAATTTAACTTGTTCTAGTCATATGTAACTGCCATTGTGGAGACAGTAAGACATTAAACAGCTTTCCAGAAGAACTCCTGCTCAAAGGACAGAAACTGGTATATTCTAACTCTATTTATGGTATGCACTTTGTGTTCTTTTTCGTTTTGCTGCCATTGTTCAAGAAACTTATAGCTTACTCATGTATTTTGATGCAAACCATTGGTTAGGGAAAAGTTCGATATCGATAGTTCTTGATGGCCATTTGCGTGTCTTTTGAAGTGTCATTAGGTGCATCGATGGGGGATGGTTTATGCCATTGCTAGCAATTGTTCAAGTAAGTTCGTTTGAAGATGAATGCCAACATGTGTCTAGTGGTCAAGCATGAAAAAAATACTGGTTGAAGCTCTTGACAGAGGAGATTCTGTAGATCAGTTAAAGTTATTCACATATTACTAATGCCCGCTTTTTGCTGTGATGAAGTTTAATTTATATGGGGAGTGAAGGGCACACCAGTAGGATTAAAACTACGAAAGTTTATTGACAGCTCTTAACGCTAAGCTGTTGAAACTTGTATCTGCTAGAATCGGAACTCGACGCACATCCCATTAGATCACACATTAAGCTTAAGCACCTTCAGTTGAAGCGCAAATTTCATTGGACTTTGAATGAACTTTCTGCTCGTGAAACATGCGCGTCTCACCTCATCGAACGGTGCTAACATTTGCTTTGCGACATTTTGTCGGCTTAGATTTGCTCGCTAGCGCTTGTTTCGAACTCGACAGCAAAAATGGAATGGCGTGAAAAAGTTGTCATGGAGCGCCTTTTCCACCTGCCTCATCTCTCTCTCGTTCTCTTTATCTTTCACGATGTTTGCATGAAGTTTTAAGTAACTTTAATTGGATTAACATTTGCTGGCTAGCTCGTGGGAGCAAAGTTTTTCCCTTTTCGTATATGCATTAACTCTCCGAATGGCTGCGGAAAACCGGGTTGGGTTGAGGAAGAAAAACAGACGTAAAGTTGCTCACCCGAACCGGTCAAAACCGGACGCAGCACTTTGAGCATGACATCCGACAAATCTTGCAGCACTCCAGCCCGGCAGATTATCATTGGGATTTATTTTTTCCTCAATCTTTTTTATGTGTGTCTAACTGTGCAATTGAATAAGGGTATTCTGTAACGAAAAAGAGAGGATACAAGAGAAAGAGAGTTTGAGTTGATTTTGCAAACGGTGGCCAAGCATTGACAGGCATTAGGATGAACAATTAAATTCTTAGCATAATCCCACAAAGCTGCCAAACTGAGCTTTTCTCCTCGATTTTCCCATCCGACACTTCCATTGCTGTCCGACGTGCTTTGGCCTCAGTGGTGGAGTAAAATTCTTAAAATGTTTATACTCCGTTGTGGAGGCATTCGGCTGTAATCCCTTTCGTTTCCCCGGTAGGCAGCTGTACAACCAGTGTCGGCTGAAGTTGGCTCCTGGTCGGTTGCATGGAGCGATGAAATTTCACCGTTGATTAACTTTTGCTTTAATTCGCTCGTTCCGACGCTTGGTTTGATTTTGCCATAGTCCAGATTTTGATCCTTGTACTGTTGTGCTCTTTTTGTGTGAGGACTCGGTGCGAGCGGTCTTCGACAAGGAATAGCAATGGCATCCGTTCCATTGGTGAATGGAAATGCTGTTCGAGAGCTAAAGATGTTACTGCGCGATTGTGAGGTTATGTAAGCTTTTGGTAAAACAGTAAAAGTCAAAATTCCATCCTCCAGCTTCAATGGAAAGCGGACAGCGTTTTTGCGGTGGCAGGGAATGGAACGAAACGGAGGACGGGTAAACAAAAATGGTAAAATAATCTTCCCAGCAGACGCTTCCACAACCATTGCTGGAAGTGGGGCAAGTAGCCACGATCATATCCGCGGAATGGCAGCATTGAATTTGGTGGATTGTTGAGCGAATCGTGAGGAGGCACGGATTTGGAATTCATGCGAAGGAAGTCAATTTGGGCGATTACGAACAATGACGGTTCCTGTCTTATCTTATCGTCAGTCCCGCGTCAGCAATGACAGCTGAGTGAAGAGCAACCTCGACAACTCAACGGAGGTTGTAGTCGTTGAAAGGGGAGATGGGACATTAAAAGATGGAAAAGGATGCAGCAGTGTACTCTGCACTTTGATTTCTGGCATAGACTTACCGAGAACTGATTTGGAATCGAAATTGGTAATCTTCGCAGGGTTTTCTGGAGCTGCTAAAAAGGGGACTCTAAAGTGAAGGTTTTTGGAAGTCCTGTTTATACAGAGAGCGAAAGGATAGGGACATTCTATCGGTGGGGAAGAAACGCCAGCAAAACGGTGGGATCTTACCGTTGGATGCTTCAAACATCTCGAGAATTTGACGATAAAGGACGATAGAGGTAATGATGGCGTTGGAGTCCAATTGAGTGGCAAGGTTGTGTGTGTGTTTTTTTTGCCTCGTCGAGAAAAACCTTCTGTGAAACGAGAACGCGACGGAGTTCTGAGCGAACAGATGGTCGAGTGTACTTCTTAGCGTTACATGCGCCCGCGATGATCGAATGTCATTGACGGAATGGTGCCATGGCTTGTGAAGGCTCTTGGCGTTTGAGTTCGAGTGGCGTCACGTGCGGGCAAAGCACACGTTAAGAGGATCGTTTGAACATATTCGCCACCATCGAACAGATGGTCGGCCAGATTGGAGAGGTTTGGCGAACGAGCATGGTCAATACGGTACTTCAAGTCAGCTCAGCTAATGTTCGTTGTACGAGTTAGCAGATTCAATCTTTTAAGATGTGAAAAAGGACCCTTTCCTGACCGTGAGTGCATCTCTTAACGTGGTCCGATGAAACTTCTCGACAGGGTTAGAGATGTCTTCATTTTTGTATTGTCCGTGCTAAGGTAACCCGATGTCTTCGTTGGATAGGTGCTTTAAAGATATCAAATTGTAACATTTTTTCTGGTGATTACAAAAATGTTAACATCAAGTTACTTGAAAAAGTATGTTTATGCGTTGTCCCTTACAATTTGAAGCTAATGAGCTGTCGAAATGATTATTCTTTGAATTCACGGAAAAATTGTCAATTTAAAAATTCGAAAAGGTCAAAAATAAAGGAGGATTTTCGTTTTAGCAGATACTAGAAACGCCTGGCAGCTATATCCTGTTTTAGAAGTCCTTTAAACGGGTCATGTTCGAGTACCGTCGTTAGCTGATCTTTTATTTCGACCTTTCTGGAGGCTGCAGCAACATTATCCAATTTCATTCATAGAGCGATCTTTGAATGTAGGCGTTCTAAAGGACTTTTATAACAACGATTATTTTAATTCTCGTCCTATAACCTAAATTAAACTGAAGAAGTCAGAACACTCAATGCACTAGAACCAAACAACCAAAGAGAAATAGTTTGGGGGTTGAGTCGTCCGGTCTCCTTCCAAAACCCCGAATAACTCTCGCAATAATGAGCTCTCTTATGTTCACGATAGTAACTTCCTTGAGCTACTTTAAGATCATTCTCGAATTTTCGGGTCTTCCGGAGTCATTCCAATGACTTGAACAATCAACAACTCTTGTGATTATTAGTTCTCTGACACTCACGGTAGTAACTTCCCTAAGTAATATTCAGGTGATTTTCGAATTTTCGGGGATGTTCCTGATGGTTATAGTTGTTTTATAGCATTCAGAATAATTCATTCAAATCGCCATTGCATGTAGAAACATAATACATTTCCCTCTAGCATCTGAGATGCCATAATTGTAAAAATAAATTCCACCAATTTAAAATTGCGTACTGTCAGCTGTCTGTCAGTGTTTGGAGTAGCTGATTTCAGCATCAGCTCGTATCAGATTTCAATCAACGATTCGGGAAATAAAAACTTTTCCCTCCGACTACGCTGTATTTGTGCGAGCAGTATTGTACGCATCCAGCTTGCTCCCAGGGCCTTTTATGTTGCCTTTCCGACGCAGCAGTGCGGTTGACGTGGGTACGGCTGTCCCGGAACGTGCAACAAATGGTCTCGGAAAGAAATTGCCTGTAACGCCGATAATTTAATGGTTGTTCAAGATGATGCTCGGTGCTTTTTTATGCGTTGCGCTAAACTTTCTGACATCATCGGTGAAGCCACTTCGCGAACGCATCCCCGCCGGCCAACTCGGGCCCGGTGTTGAGGACCATTAGGTACCGTTTGGCTTTTCCGAGTGACGTCTCACCGTACGTCGCCCGTTTCATCTTTCGTTGTCGTTCAGTAATTGATCAAGTTGATACTTTTAAACTTCCCTTCGGAGGGATCCGGTCCCGGTGTAACCCAGGCATGGTATCCCGGTTGGCGGTTATCGGATGGGAAGGCGACCCATCCCGGTTGCTATTCAAATAACCTTCCTCAAGTGGTGCAAAACCGGCGTAGGAGTAAACGATAGAATGGTGCATTGAGCTAGACGGCCGATGCAGATGTTTGAGGAAGCCAGAGAACCTTTTTACACTCAAAGACAGAAGGAAGTAGAGGAGAGATGTAAAAAAAAAGACGCAAACCGGAATTGAAGTTGCCTGTCGCTCAATTTATGATTCATCTTGCGGGGATGCGTGAAAAGCCCGGTGTGCCCGGGGTACGGAAAACCTGAAAGCAAAATTGGAATAAAATGTGCGCTCGTGTCGAACACCAGCAATCAACCACACTTTCCCATCTTCTTGATGTGCGAAAGTGCAGAGACATATATACACAGACACACCGCCACAAGCACAAGGACAAATACCTGACGTTGGTTGACAGCATTCTTTTCCACACGGGGGTTGATTTCGGAAACGTATGTTTCATCAGCACATAATCATCATCATCACCATCATCATCATCATCGTGAACATCAGCACGCCTTTTATCGCCATCATCTGAGGGCTGGTGATGATTATCGTAATGGAATGAAGGCACTGGTGAAAGTATGAGATGTTGTATTCTAGTAGGGTAGGTGAACCTTTTGGGTCTGATCAACATAAATGCAAATGGTGAAGTAAAGTTTCATGATGAAAACTAGTTTTTCGTAATGAAATATTAAATATATAATAAAATATTAGATATATAATATTTTTATGCATGGTATGTTTAGATAAATTTTGACTTTGTTACAATTTTTATCGGAAGTAATATGTGTAGTCGTGCAAATATTATTTTGCGTGCATTAGTTAAAAAATATCCCAATAAATGCTAATATTCACAGGCTACCAGGCGTCTCCATTGGAGTTTTTACTACGCGATATAAAATTCTAATAATCACAAGCTACCAGGCGTCTCCATTAGAGATAGCTTTGTTTCATTTTTAATTTCATTTTACTCATTCTCTGTAGCTGCAAGCTGTTCGCTTCTATAGAATAGCTACACGTCCCACCTAATGACATCAAGCCTGGAACGGAAATTGTCATCCCACGCCGTGTCCCTGGGAAAAGTGTGACAATTTTACTATCACACAAAGAAACAAAATGTTTCAGTTGCTTTTTTTTCTTCTCTTCCTGGAGCGTTCTAAGTGCGAGTGTGGGAAAATATTGCTTCGGAAGAAGTTGCTTGCTTACGGACCAATGAACGGGCCAAGGAAGAAAAACCCCCACACTTCAACATTGTTGTGCGGTATTGAGTGAAAAATGATGTCCAGTTTAGTGTCCTGCACACAAGCGGTCCACAGGAAACGTGTAAGCGGAACCGGTACACAAGTACATTCGCAGGGTTTATGACAGCACCAAAGGGCAGCAAGCGTGATGGGAGCAAAACGTCTTTGTATGACCGTCTTACCCAACTGAGGGGATGTATTCCGGTTCAACGCCACCGGGTGGCTGTTTTGTGTTGTGTCCCTTCGTCCCTTTGTGTGTGTTTTTTTTTTTTGCAAAGCATCACCCTTCCCTTCTCACCGGTGGACAGGGAACGTAAAATGTGAAAATAATGCTCACCGATGTTGCGGAAAAGCAGCAGTCTTAGCGTTGAAAAGAAATGTTTCTTTTGCTGGTTCCTTTTGCTGGTCGGTGCATATTTACCTGTCTTCTGTTTACGCGGCACAGCACTGCACGATGTATTGCGCTGTTGTAGAGCAAAAAAAAACGGGTTTTGTACGGTTAACCCGAAACTCGACTCAGGCCGCGTGTTGGGTAGAATACCTCCGGCTTTGTAACCGTTTATCCGCATTCCGGTTCGCTAAAAAGCACGACCCCGACTGGCTTTTCCTGTAGCGCTTTCCAGTTTGCTTTTCAGCTCTTTTAGTGTTGTTTAAAATAAAGAAGCGTCGGGGGTTTTTTAGTCCACTTTTTCTCTCTTTCTTGTATTTGCTTGACATTGTTTCCGTGCATAAGACTTCCACTCTCATTAACGCGTCCGCAAGGCGGTATTGTACGATTTACTGTTTTTTTGTTTGCTGCCGGGCGCATTGTAGCGGCGTTATATAAAAGGTGCTCTAATTATGATTTGAGCAGGTGTACCTTTCCGGTTAGGCACGGGTTTGGGAAGTTTTGCGCAAAGGCCTATAATGAGGAAAAGTTTATAGAAAATGTAGAAAAATGGACGTATTGTGAGACAAACAAAGAAAATGCAAGAGAAAAGGCTTTAGTGTAGGCGGATATGGTAAGCAGTTGTGGGATGTTGTTAATAATGGTTAGGCACGTGGCAAGAAATGCTATGTTTGTAATATTGTATTTCCGTTTTGTCGTTCTAACAAGCAATTACCATTTAATGTTTTTATACATATCCAAAATGGTATGAATATTCTATTTAATGTGTTTTCAATAAAACTTAAAATTGTTGTTTTAAATTCAAACGTACGATCTAACGCAATTTTCGTCTTATATGGCAATATACGAAAAAATGGCTAGAAACTTGTTTAATTTTTTTTTACTGAAATATAATTCTTTCAACATTTTTTACATTTAAACAAAAATGTCATAATCATAAACTATTTTTCTTATTTGTATCCACATAATGCAAAACATTATTTTCGTTAATCTCTTCGGGAATTCAAGGAATTCTTAATTAGGAATATAAAAAAGAGTGTCTCTAGATTTGTTGTGCACCCATCGGATGCTTATATATTTAAAGACTAAGTTACACAATAAAAAATACATGAACAAGTTTGAATGCATGTTTAAGAATACATCATGGTTACTCTTAAGAATAATGTTTCTTGTCTTATCCCGGATCTCTTTCATTTTGTTATTCATGAAATGGCTTTGTCGTACAACTTTATTACTATAGTTTTTTTTTGTTCATTATACTCCGCATAAAATGGCTTCCATTTATAATCTTGTCATCAATTTGGCCCGAAACTAGTTACTGCTCAATAATTTTGTCAAAATGGCGTTTTAGTACATCGTGCAATCTCGTTCCATATAAACGTTATGGGAGTACACAAAAACAAAAAAAGGACAACCAAGAATAGAGCTGATTTTCCGTAAATATTATACGCTATAATCTTCGCTGTAAAGTAGCAGCCGTTGTTAATTCAAGGAAAGCTTTTTCTGCCATATTTCCACTTGCTGTTTAGTAACGTAATATTGAGAGTGCTGTGCTTAAGGTGACACCTCCGGTTATATTTCTGCTGATTGCAATTGCTCCCGCCCATCCACCGGGAAACCTTTGCCGGTTGTTTTTGCAGTACCCCGGAGAGCGTTCCTTGAGTAGAACAAAAAAAAATGGAACAGATGAGATTTTTTGCACGAGCCCACGAAACGACCGAAAACGTTATAAAACCAAAGCGATACCGTACCGGGGTGTAAAAGAGGGACACATGAAAATAATCTCCCGTTCCTTCAGTTCAGCAGCCACCACCACCTAAACAGCATTTTTACAGCACGTCCCTTGCCGAGCGTATTGGCGAGGTGGTGAGTAGATTGAAACGTATTCGACAGCCCCAGGAAAACAGCTCACGTGCATCCGACCGCAGGACAAGACCCCATAAAAAGCACTCATTTCTAGCACTTTTATATTTACTTTCCTTCATTTACTGCCCGTTTGCAACAACGGCAACAACAAAACGCGCTCCCCCGTTGAACAATTTGGTGACAAGCCGTAACATCACGATTGGATAGAACCGTCTAGTTGGGTGGGCGAGCGCGATGCAGAGTGAATGAAACCGAATTGCAACACTGCTCACCAGCATCATTATTTCACTCCAAGGAAAATGATCATCAAGCCACGGTGAGGCAATGGAGCAATGTGATAAAAACAGTACAGTATTGTACTCCTTCCTATGGCGTCGACACTTACGCCCGAACAAAAGGAACTGTTTTTTTTTTATTCGTGCCACAACATTACAACAAACACAAAATTGTGATGCAGATTCTTGACCGAGTTTACTGCGTTGTGTTTTAAATCAGTTGTTCCGGAATGCTGTAGATGAAGGGATGAATAATTCAAACTTTTACTGCAACGGTAAATGGGTCAAATAGAATGAATGGAATGTGAAAAATAATCTTGAAATCATAAACTGTTTTTATAAAGCTAGGACGAAATGGAAAGTAATCTAATTTGAGGGCAGATAACAATTTTTGAGCACATAAATTTTAACAATAATTGCAATAATTTATTACAGTTATTGTCGTAATCATTATTGTAACAAACAAATACAATAACCCGGTTTATGAATTTTTTGTCCAATGTCAAATTTTGTGGTAGACATGAAGGTTTGTTTATAATTAGTGATGCTAAATTAAGTGATTGAGAAAATGATAAAAAAATGTGAAAAGGAATGAGTGATTTACACAAGGTGCTGATAAATCTGACAAATATAATTAATCCAATTACGTTCAGCATATTTTTATTCAAACAATACATCAGTTTGTTACAAGCTCGGTCCATATTTAACATTTTTATTTAATGCTTATACGTAAATATTATTATTATACTGTGCTAGTTTTTACTCATTACAGCCTTATCCTGGGGTACCATTTTAGTAAAGAAAGTAAAACTTAAATAATAATGAGAACGCAACTGGGGTCAACCACCCTTTTTTATTTGAAGCACGAACAAAGAATAACGTTGCCTTTGTGTAATGCGCCAACTGTTTCAAATTAAATAAAGCACGCAAATGGTTTAATAAAAATCACAGCAGCGTTCTTGTGTCGGAGGGGAAGAAAATAAAGAAAATGCAAGTTTATACATCAGCATACATTGTGTCACCGATTGGTTAATGATTATAATGACTGGTGTACAACTCTTCGTCGCCGAGCGGTAACATTGCAGGTAAGAGTTGTTACCTTATAGTCGGACTCGTTATGGGTAGGTCGTTCAGGATTACAGTAGACTGGGGCGTAGAAAATTTATTCAACTGTACGCTTTAAGTCGAGTACGGTGCGCCAGGAAGGAACCAGGAAGGATGCAAGAAAATAATCATATAAATGGAAGACGCTTTTGATTGGATTGTTTAATTGTGTAGAGCATAATTGAAATCGGTTATGTATGGTTTTGCAAATAAAAAATCATGTGTTCAGGACTCCTTCTTACTTCGAAAACCTTCGTTGGAAACATACGCCGACACGATTACATGATCGCATGAAGAGCTACATGATTCAACTCAGAGCAATTATGTTGTGCGACATAGACCACAACAGTTCATTAGTGACTTGTTATACAGTTTACAAATACTTTTCGGGAGCTTTTATTTTTAAAGTTATTTGAAATAATCGTTTTTTCAATTTTAATGTCCTTTATTCTGTCGATAATCAAACATTTCCGATTCTTATCCATTTTGAGTGCTAAATTGAAGCACTTTTTTATATTTCTATGTTTTAAATAATTGCCTTTCTTCATGCTCTTTTGTAATTAGAGTCAAACTTTATCGAAAATCATATTAATATTTAAATCATTATCATAAAACTCGCACCTTAAAACATGTTGCGTATGTTTTTCCATAAAAAAGGTTTTCCTATTCATATGCGACCATTTGCAAACAAAGAGCAATGGACGACTGCCGGTTGTAGTGAATAAACAACAAACAAATAAAACGAATTTCATTTACTCTGATAGCAAATAATCACCACCAGTGCAGACGATTCCCGGCAATGCCCAGCCCAGGGGTATGGGAACGGTTACATTTTTACACAGTTTCGCTCCATGATTCGGTATGAAATATTAATAATAAATGCAACAGTTTCGTGCGCCGTGGTGTGGTGCGCCCACCAGCGGGGAAAAAGCTATAAAAGAAACGCTACAGGCCCAACGACTGCAACCGTACCGATAAGACAATGGAACGTTAGAACCAGTGGAAGGTGGAAAATAAGTTTTGGGTTGGAAAAACGCAACACGGCTCCGGCAACTAGGAACGCACACGAATGTCCTATGTGTTTTCTTATTTGTTCGTTTTTCTCGAAGGGAATGAGAGCGAGAGAGAGGGAGGGAGGTTCAACAGTCCGGGGAAGGTCCTGTCGGGAGCAGGCCGATGAATTTTCCATTTTAACAGTGCCTCCCCATCATCGCGCCGGAAAATGGTTGAAAATATGACTGCCATTTTTGGTTGCTGCTGGTGTTCTAGTGCTTGGCTTAAGTTTCGAAGACGTTTTTCGTGTTCTTACTTTCGTGTGTCTTTTCTGTTGGTTTGTTTTGTTTGTGTGCTAAGGCCACGACCACTCACTCACACGCAGCGTCTGTTTTGCTTTTCCGCATGGTGGCATCTTATCGCTCGGTACATAAATTCATTCACGTATCGTCTAGCGCCTAGCATCGGGTGAATGTGTTTTCTTTTCATTTGGAGTTAGCGAGCGGAGGTTTCTTGGTTGCTGCTGGAGGCGAACACCAGGACCGCTAGCCTTCTGTTGGTGGCTGGTACCGAAGGCACAAGTGATGTTGTCCTTTCGTTGGTAGGTTTTTATTTTCCCTAAAATTGCCTTTTTGGTTGCGGTAAAAGATGGGAGCAGCTAAAGAAGAGGGTGTCGTTGGAAACCATATTTTCCAAGCGTTCCGTGCAGTTGGTATCGAAATGGCTTTCGGTACAAATTTGAAACAAATATCAAAGAACTGGATGGGAAAACTTGCAACCAAAAATGATGCTGTTTAATCTCATTTGCCGTTGGTTTCGATGGTTTGAATCTTTCCTTTAGAAATGTTGAGAGTAACATTTTCATTTCGATGTCATTCGAGGACCTCTGCACTTTCTGCACGAACCTATAGAACCTGTTTGAGACGACTTAACAAAGGGAAAAGATTTTACCTCAACTCCACGAACATACA
Organism: Anopheles minimus; assembly: GCA_000349025.1. NCBI lineage: Eukaryota > Metazoa > Arthropoda > Insecta > Diptera > Culicidae > Anopheles > Anopheles minimus. The sequence goes on from KB663721.1 coordinate 9,585,298, forward strand.
ATCTAATAATAATCAACCACCGAATCAACCGAGCAACAGACACTTACTTTACCCGACAAACCTTCCAAACCACGGCCAGATGAGGCTGGTTCGTGTAACGTTACTGGATGCACTCTTGCTCATTGCACCGTAATCGACACGCCAGAATAGAAGGAAGCAGCTTTTCGCGGTTTCTTAGGGACTTTTCTCACGAATTCGGTGTCTCGCTCTGGTTGTGCGACTGTGAAGGAAAGGTACAACGACCATTGCCGCACCGAAAGCACAAGGACGCTCATTCGGCATTCTGGTATGCAGCAGATTTTAAATTTATGGTACCTTTAGCAACCTCCGTTCGGGTATGACCGCATCTTATTGCTTCGCCACGAAGTAAAGACGATTGAGATAGTGTGCCCGGTAGAAGACGGTGTGCCGTGCCGTGTTCCTTGCGGCACAGTGAGGTTTTGCGGCACGAATGGATACTGTGTACCACGCACGGAATGGTAAAAGATGAAGGTTCACTGCAGGACCCTCGTCTAGCATCCGCTCCGTATCTGCGGACGTCCTGAAGCCTCGGATAGCACAATTGTTCGATTGGAGGTTCCTAGCCACGGTGGTGCTTCTTGGATCTTGGACGGTTTGTTCGCCTTCAACTCTTTCGCCAGAAATTAGGTTTGTAGTGGGGTTGGTGTCGCATTACCGACACACACGAGTGGAGATAGTGGCAGGATGGAATCGTACGGTTGGGATGGATGCAATTTAATTTATTGAAAGATTTATTGGCCTCTTTGTCGCCGGGGCAAACATGGTGCCCTTGGATAGATAGGTTGGATGCTATTTCTAGCCAATCTTGGAAGAAGAGTTGCCTGTTCGGAATGGACGGGGGACACCAGGTATTCTAAAGTTAAAGGACATGTTTAAGAGCACGCTTTAAGGATGGGAAACAGTATCTGCTCAGTTTTCTTTGATTGGAAAGCAAAATATTTTCTTACGTACAAATAAAATAAAAATGAAGAAAATAATCATAGTATGGGATAAAGCTTAAGATTATACCTGAATCTTAAATCAGATTTTTTTGTGGGTTTTTCCTGTCAAGTCAATTTTATTTCGATAAAAACCCGAGGAAACCTTTGCTAAAATTCGACAGGAAACAAGGGTATTATTGATGCTCATGCCCTACAGTAGACTTCTTGAAGGGTCCACAAAAACAGTAACCCTGAGGTTGTTCCTAATTCTCCCTAATTGGAGGGATTATACTCCATTTTCAGCAACATAATCTAAGTGGTTGCTGTTTTTCCGACGTTAGGAGATTTATTTTTTTATAAATGTTTTCATTTTTCGTTTTATATGCCACACTGTTGGGTCTGATAGAGATCTTAAAGCTCACTTTTGTTTGTGATCTTGAAAGAGTGGCAACAGTTTCGACATTCCAAGACGCTTACATCCTTTTAAATGATTTTCAACCGGTACAGTGAAGAATTCAAACCATTTTTTTGTGTGTTTCTTCGGCAACCATCCTACTTGCCGTACCATTTATTTCACGTTGCATAAGTTGGTGAATTTATTACATTCCAATAAACCCATTTTAGAACGCCACTCAGCTAGCACGATCGCTTGTTGCGGACGGAAAGTTTCACTCGTTCCGAGCCGTGCAAATAAAATACACGAAAACTTCAGATTGGGAGCAGGGAAACCTGCCCTCCTTATCCTCTCCGTTGTTCCAGGAACCGCTGTTCAGCAAACACGAACCCGCCCAGTGCCACATCAAGGTGCATGACCTCGGTAAAGGTGAACCTGGAATCGTTCCGATGCTTTATTCTGAGTTGTGATTTTCTGCTCAAAGGCAACGATTTCGCATCCTTATATTATGTGATCCCAACTCAACCTTGGGGTCGGAATATTCACGCTGTTTAGTGCCAAGGAACCACGTAGTGTCCCTTTTCATGCATTGTCGCAACATCGAGTCAACCCCTTCTTTTTCGGTGGTCCTCCGCTGCACCGTTGACGACGCTTTGAGGACGGAGAAATACTTGCCGTACGTGATTTAATCTTGGTCGGTGCTGGCACTATAAAGAACCATTAAATTTAATAACTAAAATTTCCATAGCTGCCTTCGGTCGTGAGCGGGCGCGCGTGTTGGCAAAGTTTACTGAGGTCACTGCGGGAGGAATAGGTTTCATGGTTTTCTCACACTGCTTCGCCATGTTCCATTTTACATTTGACTGTTCTTGGGGAGGAACCGGGAAGCTAGGTACAGATGGAGGGAAGGAAATTGTTTGGCCATGGTTTTGCATTAGTTTATCTATCCGGATGGATTTCGCGTTCGGGCAGTTTTTGTATTATAAACTCAAAATATGGCGCACGATACGCAACGCACGAGTGCGAATGAACCCGAGTTTGGGTTGTTTTTCTGTTTAAACAAATTTTCCTGAACAACTTCCACCGCGAGAATGCGAGAGAGAAAGAGACGGTGCCAGCGGCATAGCAACTCTTCCTCCAAAAGGTTTATTATAGTCAGGATTTTCGGGGCAATTTATGAAATGAGGCAGCTTAGAGGGTTTGCTTCTGGGATGGGTTTCGGTTGCGATAAGTTGCGATAGTTTCTAGCTCGCATCTCACGGACTGTTTCATAGTTTCACAGCCAATGAAGCGTATTTGGGAAGGATTAAATCGATCTACCGGTAGAGAGCATAATGAGCTAGCCGCAGTTAGGAAAGCTGGCACTCACAAATGTATATGTAAGCCCAATTCGATGTAAACGACATCTGAAAGGACCAAAAGCTTTTATCAAATGTTTTGTAAATATGACAGCGGTTTACGTTGGAGCTCGGATGCGGCGTAATGATTATTATATTTGACGATTCGTGGGAATTTCGAGAGTGATATTAATTTATGTTTGCTGAAACAAAAAAAAAATGTTTTCGTTTTGGGTATGTTACCGGAATTTCAACCAGTCGTAATAGAGTTGGGGCCTCACCATATTTCATATTCATCACGTTAATTACTTTCAATGGGCCTTCCAATCGACGAGGAACTAGGCGGCCGCCTATTCCATCTGTTTCTGTAGTCTGTAGTCTGCGCTAACTTCTGATATAATATATCTCTTATTGAAGTAACGACCTCTTTGGTCATGACTGCCATTCCTAGCTTTGTAGACATATTTTAATCACATAATAAGTCAGTCCTTGCTACGGTGAAACGATCCGGTTTAGAATTTTGCTACCGGTCCTATAGTGTGAAAGGTTATCTTTACACACTACATCCTCGAGAGTTCTTGGACTGACATTTTTAACATCCGAGACTTGAGTTTACCCAAGTAACAGAAAAGGTCCGAATGAGACTCGATCTTCGATCCTGAAATCCCGAAATGCCTATTCAACTGATACGATAAAGGTGACTGTTTGTCCGACTTTAATGGTTCATGAACGTGGTGTTGAAATCCCATATCTTCAAACTTCAGTTTTTTGGGATCTTTGGAATGGGTCTACTACTCAAGTTGGTAACCTAACACTGCGTTATTGGAGTGTCCCTAGATTTCTGCGTGTTGAGAGATGGTTCTCAATGCACCATTGCTGAGTCTTGGAGGGTTCTCTCTGGATGTCCATCACTTTCTTCAAGATTATCATGCACTTGGAAGTTTACAGTAGTACTCTCTCTCTGAAAGATAGCAAAGTTCCTTGCGGAACTTTCCATTCTCTCCATCTCTTCCAATTGGACATTACTTATTCTAAGTCTTTAATTGCATGAAATAGTAAAGCTTTTAGTAAATTAACTATTATTAATCAACTATTAGCAATTAATCGAAAGCACAAATAAAAATCAAATTAGACTCCAACTCGACAGCTCTTGAGGCAAAGAAAAAACTCCAACTTTTTATAAACTTTTTTGACCCAACAATGAAAGTACACACGAGCTGCGTTTGACAGATCGACGTTCAACTTATTGCCATTTCCGGTTTCCGATCGTTCCCAGTTTGTTCGTGTAGCTTCACACTTCTAACCACTGCTATTTCGGAACCGCAGTCCACCGGAAGCATCGATTTCACTGCTGAAAAAGCGTCCTCAAGAGATTGTTATTTGTTCACCTCCTTTTTTTTGTTCGTCCATGTGTTTTTGTTCTGTGAGTTTGAGACCGTTTTTTTTTGTTGTTTGTGTGTGACTGTTCTCTTCCCTCTAGCAGAAAGTTGATGTTAAAAGTCAACCATTCTTGTGCCATCGAGCGGGCTGGCAAGTGACATCCCGTTCTGCTGACGATGCTTTACCGAGTGTGGTACGATATCGAACGTTCGGTGAAATTGCACGTAATTCGAGCGTTTCGGAACATACAGATCGTGATTGTACCAGGGTGCGAGGGGCGAGTCCCGAGGTGGCAAGCAAAGTAACAACAATTTGAACTACTTTCGCAACCGGAATTAGGAAGAAGCGAAAAGAGGGAAATGGTGCCAAATACACGGACACATTTGTGCCGTGTATTATTGTGTGGCACTTGTACGTTCTGTCATATCGGTTGAGTCCTTTCGTATGGGTAGCCGGAAGAAAGGAAATTGCCACCGAATCGATGATGTGTGTTGGGGGTTGTGTTTCGACGTTGCTCTCCGATCCGGGATGGCTCCGAATCCATGTTGGTAGTTGTACGCTGATTCCACAACTTTACAGCGACAGTAGCCGAGGACGGAACGGCAAAAACGTCGTCAAGCGTCATCGTCTGGGTAGTGGCGTTCCTGTGTATCTTGTCGTTTTAGTGCAGAATGCATCCAGGAGGAAAAACAATTGCGAAGAATTTCATAAAGTTTACTTGCACTTACTGCCAACAGCTCTGGGGGCACTGTAACAGCACATCAGCTCTCGCGCAGGTCGAAATGGTGGTGTGGAAAAAGTTTACCCGATCGCTAAAATATTATGTGGACTCGTACGCTTTGCCCACCGATGCAGGGGAAGGCAACCAAGAATAGCCGGAAGAAGTTTGTGCACAAACTATTCGTAAGTAACCCTGCCCCACCTTCACGCCCGCATTGAAGCATCAGTGAAAAGAGCATCAAAGTTATGCGATGCGATGTTAGCAGTATGTTTGTTCCGCGGCAAAAGGTCGCCAAAGGTGAAATCAATTGTTTAGCGATGGCAGCGGGAAAATTAATGGCAAATTGTGTCCGCATTCGTCGTCGTGCCCGCATTTCATCCTTGGTTCCCGGTTCGTTCCCGGTAGCTCCGGACGTGAGTCGCAGGCATTGTGCATTCGGTGCAGTAGTGTTCCGATAATGAGAAAAGTTATAATTTTCAACAAACGGGCTTGGTATAGAAGGGGAATGTGCGGTTTTCCTCGCCCGGTTGTCTCAAGTTACGGGTTGAATGCGAAGTACGAATAGTTTTGAAACGATTGTAGCTGGGATAATTAAATTCGTCTCATCGACGAAAGGGTTTGGGCGTGACAGGGTTTAGATGATTTAATTGAATTAGTTTCGTGCGTAACAAACGTTTGCGACAACTTAATTACAATGCGCGTTTGTGAGTGGGATTAACTGTGAAAGTAGAGGCATTTTTGTTTTCTGGGCGAACACTTTACTTCCTGAGGCATTCCATTTAAGCTGAATTTGATTAGTTCAAACAGAATTGAGTAAATCTACAAATCACCTTACCACCGTAAAAGGTACCCCGATGCCCCGAGCCCATACAGTGCACGTCAATTATGGCTAATAATATTATGCTTCACCCAGCTCAGGTCACAAATGCCACCGGACACCGGTCGGCTTTCGATTTCATATTATAAATTCATTTACTCACTTCCGATAGTGCTACGAGCAACGTTGAGCGACACCCCGGAAGCAGAAATGCAAACCCCTCAATCTCATATTCGATAATCCCCTTGTGTCAGGTACGGCTTTACGAAAGGATAGCAGGGTCGTTCGGCAGCCGGTAGGATATTTCCCGAAATGCTCCTTCCTGTCTGCATGTCCGTACGGCCGTCTTTGCCTTTTCAAGCACACCTGGAATTAGATGGGCTTTAGAAGATGCCCTTTTGCGTTGTAGGTTAAAGTTCACTGAGCTGTGAGAGTTTACTGCGGCAGAATGAATGAAACTGTACACAGAAGTTGTAGACTGAGGGTTTAAGCTGGAGAAATTATGCGTCCCGCACAAAACCTGTTGGACTTTTGGAATGGAACCAACTTGTGGTTATTTATAGGAAGTCTAATAAATTATGAGGAAGCTTGATGTTTGTGGAATAAGATATATTGACTTTAAGTAGTAAAAATAGTTGAAGGTTCACCCAAAAATATTCTACCCAGCTCATGTAAGGCTGATCTCTGCGCATAGTGGGTCGACGCCAGGTATTCTCAAATGAACGCATCTTACTTCAAAGTTTATCTTGTAATGAAGATGGCGCAACTTCTGGTAGACAGTCAACCGTGTTTCGTTAACCATGGATTTCGGTGCTTGGTTTGATAGTAGCGAATCTAATCCCATCCAGATCGTTCCTGTGGCGGGAAAACTCAAGTCACGTAAGCCGGAAATGGAACACCAAGGCCCCTTGAGGTTGTGTAGTGCCATAGAAGAAGAAGATATCTAAAGTCGTTGGTTTGTTCGTTGGTTTGAGCTCTTATGAAGTATCGTTGTATAATTTGATCCATAACAACCGTATCAAGCGAATGCAGATATCCTCTGTGATGTCTAGATGTCGTCTAATCGGTAAAGACTTTCTCGAGATCCGCCGCTTTCAGAATTAATCCTTATTTGTTGCTTCTGTGTTGCTCGATTGATTTGATTTCCCAATACTTCTCTTACTCCTTATCTCCTTTCTGAGGAAGACCTCGAGAACCCAATCGCACACCTGTTTGACTATGTTGATCCTATTGTTACGGTTCGGTTACTAAGCTCAAACCGCAGATCCGTCGTATATAGTTAAAACTGAAAGTTTTCGAAACTCAAGAAACTTTCTTTGAATTTGTGTGTAAATCTTTGTTCAAACCAACCATGTCTAATATTCTAGTCTATAAAACATTTTCTTCCACCAGCATCTGAAAACATCCACCGAACCTTAAAATTATAATAAACAGCTTAAAGCTCACGGCATGAATGGGCCGTGCCCCCATGAGTGCATGTAGCGCCTTTCTTGCTATTCCAACTAAAACAATACAACTTCTGCAAAACATTAAGCGTTCCGCATTGGCGTGGCTTCGCACACGATTTATTTGCCCAGAGCCAACCCCAAACCGGTAAGCATATGCCGGAACTGTACACTAAACGAAAGCGTTGATGGATTGCGTCGAAAGCATTTAAACGTGTGCGTTTACTCGCTACTACCTTCTCCCCCGTATCTTACCGAAGCCATCTAAAATGACACGAACCATCCATTTTGCGTTGCGACGCTCGCAACACCATTTCCTAACGCCAAGGGGCACGCTTCGGTGCTTCACGTTCGCTAAAGACCCGCAACTCAAGACACGTCGTTGGACGGGAACGTTTTATCATCTGCAGTAAGAGTTTCGCTCATATTTCAGTTTCACTTTCGTAACACCTTCCGGGGGTGATGTTTTTTTTTGCCTCTCTACCGTAGGTACCGTCGCTTCGTTACATTCTTTAAGGTGGTTGGTGTTCGGTGAACAGGACAGCAGGCAAAGGGATGCTGATGATCGTTCATTTGCGAGAGATGTCCTCGGTTCCCATTTTGCAGCAACATCCTTCAGTGTTAGCAGCGAATCGTGCGAGTGACTTTGTTGAATGTCTGCTGCTGTTGGGCCAGCTTAATGTCCATATCTGGTACCTGGAACTGGGTTCTTTCCGAAGGGAATCCTCTGGTAGACCTCGAAGTGAATGTGTGAGGCACAAAAAGTAGATCCCGGCTCAGCTGCTACTCCGGATGTACAGATCGTAATTTTATTCACTCCAAACTTGTCTCGGGTGTTTCAAAACCGGTGGCATAAAGAAAAGGGTGAAGTGTTCAATGGCAATCCTTCGAGTACTAGCGTGGTTCCTGCAATCAAGAGGAACTGGGATGATGTTTGGTTGGCCATTATTCTGCAGCCATCAGTTGTCTACACTATGCCGTATTCTGGTTGAGTTTCGGGCGCAAACAAATTTCACAAGAAATTGTTGCTTTAGGCTCGGGTTGCGTTCTTGAACATGCTGCCATTCGCATCCTTTTAGAGCTTTGGTGGAAAGTAAGGCGCTTATTAAGCAGATTTCTTCTGCTTGTGCTTCCTTCCTTTTTGTTGACTTCTTTGCCTCAAGAAGGCTTCTTTCCTCTTCCTCTCTCTCACTCTCTGTCTCCATCAACTTATTCTCAAAACGTGTCCATTCGGTACTGGTTTCCTCCGTTGGCATATTAAGAAATAAGTTCGAGCATTTTCCCATCATCTAACGACACTAGAATAGGAAAAAAAAGGAAAACCCTTGTTGGAGCAAAAGAAAAATGCAAACAGGAAATAGCATAATCAGCGACGATGGCTCAGTTTGCAATGAAATCGTCGACGGGCAGCATGAATAGCAATGAGGTTTACGGCTCACGGGGAAACACAAGAAGTACAAGGCACAAGCTAAAATTGAAAAAAAAAACTCCATCCCCGCCATTCAACAGGACCTCCTAGGGCTGTTTTCTTTTTAGGACGCGCATCTCGACGTGAAAGCTGTGAAGTTTCTGCCAAGGATTTTCGCGATACCAAGTGTCAAACTAAACCGCAACCGGGGAAGAGAAAAAAAAACTTTTCGCCATCATCATCTGTTGAATACTGGCCGTGAAGAGTGTTTGGGTGTGTGCGCTCACGCTCTTTTCACTTCCTTCCTGTTTCTGTCTGTACACACCGGTTTGTGTGGCGTTTTGTTTGGTTTGAAAATTGTACCCAATCAAACACTGTGTACACATCTTCCATAACAAGCGCCCGAAAACTTGAGCATTTTACGTCCGGAAGCTGGTAAACAAGGTTTCAAGGCTAGCGTATTTGCCTGGAATGTTCCGATGAATGGAGGATACTCGTATCAGCCCTTTAAAAATATCCAACCGCGAGCTATTGATGGACCACCCCCCCGAACCCGAATGGAATGTGCGTCCAATGTCCTTGAGGCTTTCGAGGTGAATGGGAAAATAGCGCATGACTCGGGTACGTGTTGGGAAGGCTCGAGTACGTTTTGGGGGAGCTAAGACGTGCAAGACGTACCGAAAGGCTTAAATGGATGCTGGCAGTTGGATAAACTTTTATGACTTTGGATTTGGCATGTATTACAAAGTTGGAACGAAGAACGATGGGCAACTCTTGCAGCTTTACGGTCGGTGCGGGAGAATGGGAAGCGTTTTGAATCAGTAAAAGTTAGCCAAAGGGACCGCCAAGAAGGCGTACGCTCTGCTGCCTGCGAACGAGTGAAGATGATCCCTTTTGTAGATATTGATTCTTACGCAGGAGTTTGTCATCGTGATTATTGTAATGGAGCGTAGTTTGTGGCTTCCGGGATAAGGAAACGTATCCTACGTGCCTTTACCCGGCTGCAAGTGAAGACTTACGGAGAAGGCACATTTCTGGAAACGAAGCAAGAGTTGCCTTTTTAATGAGAGTTTTAATGGATTTTTCTAGTAAGGGGAATGGAGGGAATGTAGAGCAGTTGAGTAATTTCTTGAACGCATTGTTTATACACGATCCGTTGTGATAGATATGAAATGTTGAGGCAGTTTCAGGATTTGATTCGAGTAAGGAGAAGCTGTTGGGAAGAAAATTGGTGTAACAAAAGAATACTTTTAAGGTTACTTGAAACCAGACATATCACTGTAGACATAAAATGTCTTGCTTTTTATTAAAATTGTAAAGATCAAGCTAAGATTATTGAAACAAAGATTCTTTTAAGATTTTTAACCTATTGTTTAGAGACCATTAAAATTTTGTTGAAAATTGTATTGATTATATTTCTATGTGGACTGGATTCAGATGTAAAATATTAGATTCAATCATGTTGATTTTGAATCAGGCTAGAGTATTATGAGATTTTTGAGTACCATATTATTAAAACAAAACAGGTTGAAGCTATATGTAGGTTGGTTGAGTCGATAGGTTTACCTAAGATTATTAACAAAATTCAGACTCAGCTAAACAAATAGAATTGATCAGCTAAACTTGTTGGATTTCCTCAAAGTAATGTTAAAGTGTTGAACAAATATTTCTGATTAAATTAAAAACCTGTTAGTTGTATTTGCTTTATACTTAAAGCAGGAGAAAGCCCATATTATGTTATGATGGTAGTTTTTTAATTGTCATTAAAAATTAAGTCGAAAAAAATTGTTCTTTTGAAAATACCAAAAAAAAACTCCTCTTACCGTCGTACTAACCTTATTGATTTGCATTCATATTCTTATTCACTGTTTGCTAATGTTATTACATTCACAACGGTAATTGGAAACATGAGAACAACCTTCGCAGTGTTCCGCACCGAAGCGCTTCTTCATGTCAGCGCAACAATTTCGAAAATTCTTGTGTCTTTTGTCTTTTCAATACTCGAAGCATCCACCTAGTGATGAAATCCCACCACCTGTATACGGTCCATGTATGTGTGTGTGTGCGTGTGTTTTTGTGGCACGTGTACGATACAACACTTGATATGTTTCTTACCAGCGGCGTATCAGCCTTTTGCAACAAGTTTGAAACAATCCCAGGCAATAACTTTTGCTCGTGTAATGCTACCTCCCTGGTTCCCATCCCAGCAAAAGCTACCCCATTTTGATGGAAATGGAAATTGAAATTTTGTGTTTGTGAAAGCCATAACAAAGGCGAATTGGGGTAACAGGAAAGTGTCACTGTGCTGTTGCTGAACAATTCTTTGATTAGTGTTCTCCGCCGGCTCCGATAAAAGGTTCCGCCGTGCCGTGTTAGACGGAACGGAACGACATCCGGGTGACGTGTGATACGCGCCGGCGTGAAGGAGTTTAAAATTCTTTACCGAAAGAATTGAGAAAACTTCCAATACAAGTGTGAACCCTGGCAGGGAGGGGTTGCATGTGATGAAAAATACTTTCGAGATGTGCGTCGATGGTTCAATGGAGCGAGACGAGCTTGTTAAACTGTTGTGCAATATGGTACCGGTGGGTGGGGTTGATGCTTTTCCCTGTTGAAACCCATCCGAGATAAGGGCGTGGAAGCAATGGGACAGACATAAAAAGGCTCCAGTTCAGCCTCGCTGGCAGTGGGGGTAAAGGTATTCGGTATCGATCGGGGTGAGATATTTTTAATTCTATGCTACAGGCCCATAACAGGGAGATGGCATTTCATTCGCAAATTGAAGCATTTGAAGTGGGAGCTTGATTAAATTTAGATTCAATTTTGTGTTGCTCCCCAATTTGTGCTGTGACAAAGGAATTCCAACGTTTGGGACAAGGCAAAATATGATTTTAGTTTATTAAATTGTGTAAAACTTCATAGTGGTTGTATCCTTGTAAGAGTTTCATTACATGGTAGTTTTCCATTTGACGACAATCTCATACATCTTCGCCCAAGTTGCTTGTGTTGTTTCGTATTGTTTTACTTCTTCTAGTTCCATTCATCCCGTTACAAGCTCCCATCGGTACAGAGCAAAGCACAAATCCGCCCACTAAGCATGCACATCGGTTAACGTCCCCGAAACCATTCTAAGCTCATTCTTGCGGAAGATACGTGATCCTAATACGATGTTTCCGGTTTGTTTTCGGCTCCTAATCCCCTTAATTAATTTCATAAGCAGCTCCGTGGGGACGGACGAGCGTGGATGTGATTGAGGGAAGCGAACCGTTTCCGTCCGTCATCCTTTTCGGGCTCGTCAGGTCGAACGGCAAGACGGGAAAATCCCTCTGGCATGGTATTGCGCTCTCGGTCCCGGCGCCAAAGCGGAGACTCACACGCACACGTGCCCGCTCGCAAAGAAATCTAGTAATGATGAGCTTAACTTTGGCTGTGCTAAGCAGCAAATCTGCCAACCGCTTCTCATCCCGCACAACATCACGCCGGGTGCTTAGGTCCATTTCCTGTACGACCCCGAACCGAACTAGGAAGGGCGGCCAATGAACGGATGATGATGGGCTTAGACCCGTCGGAAACCGGGAAACGTGTTTATCAATGCTGCGTCTCATTTAATTACATTTTTCGACGAAACAGAGGTCTTTCCATTTGCTTTTCTGTTAAGAACGCGCACCGAGTGGGACGACAAAAAGGGAAGGAAGCAACCATTCCTGTAGTTAGTATCAGTGCGGAGTCATGTTTTACCCCGTCTATTAGTTGATGACAGACCTGACAAAGAAAAGAAAAAAACAACGCTTGATGTGCGCTAATCAACTGACACAGCTAAACAGGCAGACAATTCACTCACTTAGCGCTATTAGCAGGAAAGGATTGAACAGGATTGTTCGGTAAGAGGATGAGAGCATGGAAAAGGGTTTAATAAATTGGATAAGAAAATCATTTATAGTCCTCTGACAGGCAACAGCAATTAATATGTCTTGAGAATGGCCTTCAAGGGGAAATGATTCATATTAATTTTAATCATAGCTTATCTTTTTGAGAAGTTATTATTTAAAAATATACGGATATATCTGGTGGCAAAGTGAAAATACCCTACGATGTATTGTTTAGACAATATCTAGAAGCAAATTCAAATGTATGATCGGATAGTTTACTAGATAATTATTACAATTGACTATGACAAAGGTTGTTTCCTCAAGATGACAGAGAACTATAGAGAGTAGTCTACAAAATCAGTTTTATTTTTCCCAAATATTTGTAAAATAATTGTAGGGGCTGTATGTTATGTAACGTAAAGTTAACGTAAGTTTTGAGACTCAACCATTTCAAATGCAGACTTATGTTAATTTCTATTTATTTGATAAATACTTTATTTTTAATTAGCAATTCCAGAATGAACTGCGCCAAATTTCTGGCGAAAAAAAATGATTTTACTGAAATCCACACTGCCAATAATCAACCCAGCGCTCAGCAGAGTCTTGGAAAAGTGTCAATTGGACTATTCAATCATTTTCCCACAGCTCGTTCCTCTCTTTGGTGGCAAGTCGTTTATCAGCATCATTTGTTTCCTTTTCGTGTTCAATCGAAAATCGCTTGAAAGTAAGATGAACTGTTGTTCGGTGAATTTATTTCGGAAAAACCCACTTAAACTGGAAGAAAAAACGAGTGTGTGTGTGTGTGTGTGTGTTGAGCAAGCGCGATATAAACCTCGCCTCTTTTCGTCGACACTCATTGCTCATCAACTCTTCCATTTGGAGGCAGCATTGGAATCGAAAATCTGAACGAACAATGAGTGCTGTAAGATGAAATTGGGTGCCGTATTTTACATGCCAAACCGGTGGTATGGATTTCATATTTCATTTGTCTCCCTTCTATCCGCCCGACGCAAACCGCCACCACCAGCAACAAACCACAAACGCCCCCCGTCTGCAGCTTTTTTTTTCATGCTCGTATTACGATGGAAGGCGTTTTGGGGCGCTTTTTCTTATCCTCCGATTTGATTAATGCTCAAAACCTCATCTGGAGTCTGTATGATGAAGGGAAGTCGTTGCGAATAAATCTAATTCGAGTCGCGTGGAAAATGGAGTTTTCCCTGTTTTCATTACACCCCTTTCCGCAAGTGCGCCCCGTATCGGTGGTACGGGTTTTGAAGTAATTTGTTTGAAAGAAGTATTCATCATTCTTATAATACCTGTCATGTCAGTATTATTGCATTCGGGGAAACTTTGCCGTGGGTTTTTTGCTAAAATAATAGACAGTGTGTATAGGCGGTCGGCACACCGCAATCGATTCGGCTTAATGTTCTACACAACCAGCTACTGTTCAAGCGAATCTATCAGGCAGCAATTGTTCTGTGGAAATAATTAATCATACGCTGCCGGTTGCTGTGCAAATGGCAATCTCCGGGAAGATGCTTTTGTTGCCTGTTTCACTTAGTAAAATAATATTCATTTTAAATTTCTGGAAAAAAGGAGAAGATTTATTGATAGCTTGTGGAGATGAATAAGGGAGACTAATTGTTAGCTCAGGAGAATAAAGTTTGCGAATTCATTAGTGGCTCGATTGGTTTCATTTAGTAAAGTGAAAAGATTCCATTTTATTTGAATAACATTTGATGAATTTCTATTCGAAAAATATCTTCTTGGTAACACATATACTTTAAAATTAGACTTATTTAATTTAAATGTTTTATTACTTTTAAGCTAAAATATGATATTGACAATGTAATTTCCCAAGATCGGGGAAGTTTATCTGCATGAAACAGGATGGTTTTTGCAATATGGCTCGAATCTGATTTGCTTCATCATCGCCAATCAAACAAAGTCCAACATCTGCAGACCGAGACGAAATTGCACTGCAATGCAATTTAAATTAGTTTGTATTGTGTTTATGAGCCTTGCCACACATGTACCACAGCGACCATGGAATGCAACAAAACCTATCGATCGTGTTGATGAGTTCATCTTTTTCGCTCGATTTCACACAAATTGATGATAACGAATCTTCACATCTCGACACTGGGTGCCAGGCGAGGGATCTTACCTTCTACGAGCCGCAATTCTTCTACAGCATAATAATCATTCTCGCCAACGATCCGAGCTCCGAGTTACCCTTTATTGGCTTCGGTTGATTCTGTTGCACCCTTAGCTGGGCTGGTGTAAGGGGTGTAGGCTTCTTGTTTGCATGAAAATTAGGCCACTCGGGTGGGCACAAAGCAGAGCGAGGAAATGAAGCGAGCGTCAAGATGCAAATTCCGATGGTAATTGGACGGTTCGGTCTCTCGTGGGCTTTGCAGTGCGCTGTCGGCATACATAAAACAGTGTGCCGAGCACGGAACCTGCTCGGGCGTCTTGGGCGGAGGTATGCATGGTGTCGCGCCAAGAGTGACTTTTCCAGTACGGAGAAAATAGACTCGTTCCATCATAACGCCAGCAGGGATGTGGATCTGGGACGTCGGGGGGCGGTGGGATGGGAATGAAAACAAATTAGTTTCCTGATGAAGTCGGCCAGCAGTCGGTGTGCGGTGAAGTCGAATGCAATGTTCATGCGATGGCCTCCGGATAGAGCGGGTGAGCGACTCGGTGACTCTTTCGATGCATAATGCAACGCCCTGGGAAGTGGCATTTCGTTGGAATCGATAGAGTGTGTAGAATCGAACCCTGCCGTTACACATAGCATCTTCTGCCACAGTCCATCGTCCAATGACTTCAACTCATCGCAGGGCCCTACACGAAGGATCATTCGGATGGCGAAGACAGTGACTGCGTCTTTGCATACTAATTTAGATTAATGATATGTTCAGTGTGGGTGCGTTTGTAAGCAAATGTCATACGTATGGGGTTTTGCATTTTGTCAAACGGTATGGCTCAATTGTTGGAAAAGAGCAGATGGTTATGGAATAAAATGGCCCAATGGTTATAAATTAATCTATTTGCAACAATAAAGGATTGTTTAGAATTGTATAGGGAATGACTAGTGAAGTGATTCACTTTGGAGAGGTGTTGTACTAAATGTAAATTTATTTAATTGTTTTATGAAGTGATGACGTAGTAAAATTAATATATTTTTTCATTTCTCTATTCCACAGGTGAGTACCCTTGGAATCTGAATCTGAATAGATGACAGTTTATTGTGGAAGGCAATTGAAAAAGGTGAATTTAATATATTTTAATTTAAAAAAATAGAAACTTCTCTACTCTTTGCCTCGTTCGCTAGTTCGTCACATTATTTATCATTTTGAAGGACCGATCATGCACAACAAACGTTTCAGTGTTCGATAGAAAGTTTACAACATTTATCAATCCACCGTCCTCACTTTCTTCTCCGTCTCACCCAAATTTGGTCTCCTCACCAGAAAAAAAGTAGCCCATCTAATGTAATCATTAATATTATGTCTAGTGTTTGGAGCAGTTGGCAAACGGTTCCATTAATCATACCTTCCGTGGATCGAGGTTAGAGCATCGATAAGGGTGAGTAAATTTACGGTCGGAATAAAATATTATGTGCCAACCCGGTTGCTCACGGCCACCAGCCATTCGTTTGATGATGCATACGGACCGTTTAACCTACCTTTCAGTAGCAATATATCAATAGAATCGCAGAAAGAAAATGAGCATTCAGGGGATATTTAAATTGAAATTTATTCCCTCTTTTGTCCTTTTTTTTGTTGGAAAAATGAATGGAGAGAAGTATTTGTTTTTATTATCAGCAGATACAGTGGCAAATGGATTGTACAAAATAACTCTCTTGTAATAACGATTCTGTTAATGACTCGTTTGCTTCACTTTGATCTGAATTTGTTTTGTTTCATCGCTTTAATGATTCACAATTAATTTTATGAAACATTTTCAATTTCTCAGAAATATTTGCTACATCTGCCATACAATTGAATGTATGACAATATTAGTTACCTTGTTAAACTATTTCTTATGCGTAGACACGTCCCTATTAACACAATTGATTGTCAGTAAGACCGTTCGACTCATTAATGTTCTTGGTGCCATAAATCTTGCTTTAAATTACCATATAAGCCACATTTAGTGACGTTAAATAGGGACAAAACGATCGTAACAATTCGCTTCTCTGTTGCTCATTATGATTTGCACACAGCTCCATTTGGGTGCTTGTGTTCCATTATCTTTTATGCCCCTTTTACATCATCATCTGGTGCCTTTTGGGGGAGCAACCTTTTCGAAAAATAAATAGTAAAAATCTTAGCACCACGCTAACACCATTTTCCTACGAGCTGTCTGGCTGATAGCCACCAGTGGCCCAAACTTTGCGGGTATTAAGAAAAAATAGCGACGAACATTAACCGAATACTATTGCACTGCTTGCGGCAATAGTATGATGCTCTTGAAAAATTCCCTTCCCGCCAGCATGGGGACCATTAGCTGAAAGTGGGACGAAAAAGTCGTTCCGGCAAAAGTGTAATCCAAAGTTGTTACGGTCTTCTTATGGGACGTGTGAAATGACCCGGCGCATATCTCAATTAGTAGCTCCCATTCCGTAATTCGCTTTTCAGTTTTGTTGCTTTTCCACTTTCTCCGTTCGTCCCAGCGTCTTTGCGCGAAATGTCGAACAAATCTTAAGCCGTTCCGTTCTCTATCGGACCAGGTTTGACCAACCAGACACACACACACACACTTAAACACTCGTACGTACGCATACGTCCTACCGACTTGTGTCCTCCACTATTCTGTGCGCATTATTATCCTTACAGTTTTCCATTTCCTTGGAAAACATGCCCCAGAAAGGAAATGTCTTAATGGGGAACGAGGCTCTTTTCCCCCTTAGGGTGGGAAAAGGAATTTTGCTCCATTTGTTCCGTTTGTTCACTAATATGCACACGCGCTACTGGGCTATTCGAACAATTTGTAGCACTATTGTAAATTAATTTTACCCCTGAACACTCCCGGATGGTTCGCTTCCGTCGTTTGGGGCTTTCAAATGCTGGTGAAAAGCGAAAGGGGGTCGAGCGTGTTAGCAAACGGGGGAAAGAAAATAGCTCGAATTCCTTGCGGACCCTTTAGTGGTTAGTGATTTCTTTGAGGGAAAGTTTAGATTTCATTTCAAGCTGCCGTGAATGTTTTTCGCACCGAAGGTGGCAGTTGGGCAGCAAGAATGTGATAAGGAGCGAAATATTAGGGAATGGTTCAATTACTACGGTGATGCAGGGAAAGTTGAGATCAGTTAGCAATAGTTAATTATTTCGATATGTTTTAGACTTTAGTGCATAGTCAATGAAAAATAGCTAAAAAAACAACTTTTCAACGTTTTAATATATTTACTTGACTTTTGTGCACTATTTTAATGTTTCATATTTCTTTCTTAGTACACGTTTAGAACTAAACTTAATTTTAGATTAGACTGCTATAAATCCAAATCATGCAAGCCTATACGCCTGCATTTCTGCAACATGCTTGATGAAAAGCATTTTGATCTTACAACTTATACCCCGGTATCAATGTTTCATACGACTCTTAATTACATATCCATACAAGCGCGATCACTTCTCAACATACGTACGTTTTTCGGTTTAATTAATATTGCATGTTGCAATACATGCATTCGAAGCTATATCGAAAAAAGTATCGATTCCCTGTATCACTGTTATTCTTGTTCTATTCGATACGTCAAACAAGCTCAAGCGCACCATGATAGCGTGGTGATGGAATTTACTGGAAACGGGACTGCAGCGATCAAAAGTGTAATTTAAACCAATCAAAAAAGGCATAGTAAAAGGATGTTACTGATGCCTAAAAAAAAAGAATGATGAAAGTTTTTATCAACTCCCTTTTCGGAACCTAGCTGTTGGATGTATCATCTATCCTCCAAAAGCTTTGAACATATTTCATTGAAAAGGTAATTAAATTGATGCAGGCGCATGGAAACGATGGACGAAACATCAAATGTTTGATATAAAGGTAAATGTTTAGATTCTAGTAAAAGGAGTTTGTGCTTTTGGTCCACTAGAGAAATGAACTAGTCTGTTTTTTTTTTGTTTGGTTTTTGTTTTATATTAATGATGAAAAATAATTTGATATCTTATAATGATCAAGAGGAGGAATAAATATTCCACACTAATATTTTACTCCCGCGATGAGCTGTCATGTTTGCGTGATACGTTACCGCTTGTTTCAGATCTACTCTCTAACCCATCCACAAGAACGAATAGCAATTCGGAATATCTCTATCAGCGTGTTGCACGAACATGTACACTCCGCTCCATATCGCTGTCAAGCTGCATGTGCTTGTTGCACGTTGCACGACTGTCAAGTGGAGAAATAGAATCGTTGTACTATTCCACTCAGCAGTCAAGACGCAATCGATCCTTCAAATGCTGTCAAGTGTGCAAATACTTTGCACACCTACACTCTTTAGTAGCAGGCGAGTGCATCCACCAGTAGCGTACCGAGCTGCCGAGGAAGAAGCTATGTGGTACGTATAGGGAGGAGAATTGACTGGCAATAAATGCCATCGAGTGAATGGTGCGCAATGGTGTGTCTTTTATCGGAGTGTTCATGCTAAAGTGGCAATTATCGAGAGGTACACAATTTAACAAAGCTTCACGATTTGATGCGATTGAGCTGGGGTTAGAGAAAAGCTTAATAATTACTGAACATGACAGTGATCTTTTCTATCATTAGGTTAGTAATAACATTTAAGCTAAAATTGTCATCTTAGTAAGAAGTTTAGTAAATAGGAAAAAAAAGAAAAAATTGCTACTATAATATAAAATTATTTAATATCTTAAAAGTATAAATCAGGTGTTGGCGCCTAAGGTTATGCAACGAGTGCAATTTAATAGCATTTGAAATTTTGGTTTTATAGCATTCAGACTAATATTTTTAGACGTTTGGATACACATTCGTACTCTGACCTGCTCATGCTGAAAGCAAATCACACTAAAACCGTCAAGAGAGTGAAAATGTTAAGCGAAGTGTAAACAATAGTTCATTATGTTTGCCTAATTGTCTAAATAACATTCGCTCCTTGGAACGTTATTAGAGAAATAATTTAAGCAATGTAGCTGATAATTGAGATCATTTCAAAATAACGCTAAACCATACAAACTGTGCTCGATAGATTATATTGACAGAGCGTCCACCGGTCACGAACATCGCTGAAATGTGTTCAACCTGGGTAAGGTCCAAGTTTGGCAAATCTCATCATATCGCCCACTGCCTCAGATCTGGCCGTTAGGCGCGTTACGGGCGCGATGCAAATCCTATCGGTCGTTTGATGTGGACCGTCGGAACTATCAGCAAGCTGACGTTTTCGAAATTGTGTCACAGTGTTCGATTTTTGCAAACACATTAGAACACACTGTGGGTCCGCATACCGATTCGTCGGCGCATTGAAACGTTCTCCTGGCCACAATCGATCGATCCGTGTGCAGCGGAGAAGATAAACAAAACCATTCTGCAAAACTGATTTCCCTGCGGGCGTAGCCGTGCGGAAACAACCCAGTGCCCCGGACCGGTTCGACCCGCACCCGGTCCAAATCGGATCATTTGTTCTCTTGGATTCCAGGGTAGTTAAGGTGGAGAAGCAAGCGGTGGAGTGGCTGTTGGTGGGTTGCATTTTATTCAAACCCTTCTTGCCATTACCCGGTTGGCGAGACTCCAGCACGGCATGCACCGCCTGCAGGTGTGTTCGTGTGCTCGATGGAGGCATGGCACCGTACACGACAAAATGATCGCCGCGATGGCCGGGGGACGGTTGGTGTTGCCGGTGGTACAATTTTAGTTTGTAATCCCTTTTTGGTTTTGATTCCGGAAGCGAACGACCGGGAGCCCGGATCAAACTCGACGGTTGTGAACGTGGCCCGAAGGGTTAGACTCGTACGAAATAATGTTCAACCATTGCACGGAGATGGGCAGCACATCACTCACACTAATACGATTATTAGTGTTGCGTGCGGACGACCGATAACGAGGCGGCCGGAACAGTGGAGTTGCCTTCCAGGGGCGTGTAGGCCAGGACGCTTCGACCGCCTGGCGGCTGTTGGCATGGATCAGCATCCGAAACATACGGGATAGTGAGGTTTCCGTGTCGTTTCATGCACGCAACATCGGTAGCGGTACAACAGCGCCGTGTTATGCTTGCAACGTTCGTAGAATTTTGGAATATTTTCTCCAAACCCCCCAAAGTCAACTCCATCTGAAGGGCTTTTCCCGTTTACGTGTGAGTATATGGGTAGTTGAAAAAAGCCGCACTGCACACGACTATTGCGTTTTGCAAATGATGACGCAATGTGTCGACGATAAACCCAAACAATTCACGCCACTCGCAATGAAGTGCCAATTCGGCGATTTCGGGAAACGGCAATCCAAACACGCGGACCGGAGTAGGTGGAACGGGTGAGAAAATTGTAAATTGAATTCCACTTGCAATCTCACCATCCCTGGTGCTGTTTGTGTGTGTTTGGAGGCTTATAATAATCCATGCACCGGCGGCAGATTGTGTCGAGAGTGTGCGGCCACTGTGGTGGCTTATCGCGAACCGTACAGCCGAGAAGCCAAAACGTTAGGCAGAACCCATTCGGTGGATCGGATGTTTGTGCAGGTTCGCATGATGAAATGCGAAACAGATTTAATAGATTTGAAAATCAGCAAACCATTGCTTGTGAAAATTTGCCAGCTTTATCAATATGGTGCACGAATGCGAATGCGATTTGCTGCCAGTTTTGCTGATCCCTGTGTGTGGGGAAACCAAATTTGATGGATCCGAAATCTGTTCCTCATAATGGACTCCTTCCATGACTTTTTTTAGTTTGGGAATGTAATGCATACTCTGGTGACTGCTATTTGAAAATTTTGAGAGTGATTTTATAGAAAAAATGTTTTAAAAATAGAGAAGTTGCTTCCGGCAATACAAATGGACACAAATGGAATCAAAAATGTCAGAATTCACAATTTTTTGAAGTAGGCGAGTCACAAAATCGTATAAAATGAGATAGCTCTTATTTTCAATTTTACGATGGATTTCTGGACTCAGTCAGTTTCATTTGTATTTTGTATTTGTTTTTGTTCATGTTTAAATAACAAAAAGCTCTGGATTAGTATATTTAAGTTACTGTTTTGTTATGTTCCTTTATTGTTTTATATAACTGCAAGTTCCACCTAAAAATCCTTATCAATGCAGGAGTCACACGGGTACCTTTGAAAGTCGTTCAAAATTGCATATATTGATAATTTAAAAAAAATGATATCGAGTTAGTTCGAATATCGAATATAGCTGTCCTCTTAGCTGCATTCGAAAGGAAGATACGTAACAGGATTTCTAGTCCCGTATGTGTAGAAAGATATTGGAGGAGTCGCTTTAAAAACGAGCTCTATGAAATGCTCGTAGATCTCCAAAACATATAACGAATCCACTTCACCAGGCTTTTGTATGCCAGTCATGTAATGCGAATGATACCGTTCGACCCAGCCCGTAGAATCTTTTGAGGTCTTTCATTTAGTCTGAAGTAACGACTTATCTGACAACACTGGATTCTCGTTTTTTTGTTTCTTTAGTAGTAGATTTTCTATTTTTTTAATTAAGTTACTTGTTTTTCCACTATTTTGAATAATTTATTCTATTTACTTTGAATCATATTTATGTTGTTTCCTGGTCGTAAATGTATGCATATTTCTTTGATAAAATTAAATAATCTTCTATACGATGTCTCCTATGCTGTTTTTAAAGTAATTAGGTTTAAATTTGGACGAGTAAAAATACATTAAAATTCATAAAACATTTAAATTTCCCCAAAAACACTCATCACTAAACTCATGAACCTGACATATGGGGCTTATGATTGTTTCAATAAATCATAGAAAATAAATCATCCGTACCATAACGGCAAGCAGACGTGCTGGATGAAGTCATCGATATTTCTCAAAACAAATGATGGCTTCATTATTTTTTCCTCATCCATCAAAGCACCAGAACAAATTGTTTGAACGATCATAAATTTGGCTACCAATCCAATCATGTGCCAATCACATGGAGAAACGTTTTAAGAAAGCATATCAGCACATAAATCGCCTGTTGGCTCGTATTTGCAAGAGATTGGTCGATGGGAGAACCATTTCGGACGGACGATCGGGGGCCTTGATGGTGGAAAATGCAATTGTTACAGACACCGATAGGGGTGAGATTTTGCATAAGCTTTCCTTATGAAAACTTGGCCAACCCATCCGGTTGGTGTTCTGATTTGCACCCTTTCGCCGTCTTCTAATGCAGACACGCGCACACATACATGTATGCCGATGGCCATCCCGTTGCCGCACATCCTGTTCGCCCGCTTACCCACACTCAGCGGCTCCTCGATGTGCCGCTTAAGCGAGTAAAGTTTTCTAATAAAAACTATTTCTATAAGCTGACTGCTTGATTGAATTATGAAAACTGCTGAAACGAAAACGTGTGCAGATGTGGCATAATATGCGCACACGGGCAAAGGATGGAAAAGGCAATGAGAACGTTTTTCGTCTTACTCGTGGTAAATTCAATTTTATCGAAGTGGTTCAGAAGAAGTTTCCCATCAAGCTCACGATGAAGATGTAATGGTTCTATTTTCTCGTTGAGTTTGTGTGTTTTTTTTCTATTTCACTTCTTTTAGATGTTTCTTTTTTCATGACATGCTTTCCTTTGACACTGTCTGGTGTGGTCGTTTGAGAGAAAACATTGCTTCAATAATAGCTCAATGCTAGCTGC
The DNA here is from genome assembly GCA_000349025.1 of Anopheles minimus. Classification (NCBI taxonomy): domain Eukaryota; kingdom Metazoa; phylum Arthropoda; class Insecta; order Diptera; family Culicidae; genus Anopheles; species Anopheles minimus. The sequence goes on from KB663721.1 coordinate 9,608,441, forward strand.
TAAATCAGTGCAATACAATTGCCAGCCCGGGATACCGTTGGTGGATGGGGGAATGCGCGAGTAAAATAAAGAAGAAAAAATAATTTCATTTGCGAATCAGTGCAACCAAAAACGATTGAAAATTTTCGCGATGTAATGAGAAGGAGAAAAACCAACGAAACACGAAATTAACTCACCATCGCGCTCCGTCTGCAAGCTGCCAGCGTCCCTTGTTTTCGCTCGTTGATTTTCATTAGCAACGTAAATTGAACCGAATTGCTGCCGAGTTTCAATTAATTGCGAACGTGTCCTCAAATTTAGTGTCCATCGAGATCCGTTGGTTCGGTCCACGGTACCATCCGTCTTAACCGGGATGATACACGCTGGGCAGGGTAGATATGGACGGTATGACTGGTCTTGGACGATGAACTTAATTCGCACTCATTAAGTTGGCACGCTAGTAACGCTTGTACATGGGCAAACTTCATAAAGTACTAGCGAATGCAGCTTATAAAAAAGGAAACATTCAAGTAGTCTTTTGATGGTATGGTACTAAAGACAATAATGTGCCAGTTGTGAAAAAAAGACTCTTCTTCGAAATAGTACATCCATGAGTTTCGTGTTGTACCCTTCCTTGGGCTTGAGTTGAGTTGATTCGAATATGCGACGAAATAAAGTTCCAGGAAAAATCCATAACTGTGTCAGCTTTAGTATCGCATTAACACCTTCTATTATTCATCCTTATTCGGTATTTAGTATACTTATCTAACGCTTCTTTTCGAAAACAACTCTCAAAATAGCACTAACCAATTCTGGGTTTCCACTGCCCACAGTAGCGCTCTTCACGATCCTTTCATTTCCTCTGGGCGTCAACAGCTGAGTTCAGAATACTGCTCCCCAGAACAGAAGAACTCATGTATCCGTCAATTATAGAAATAAAACTAACAATAAGTTACCGTACTATCTCTTACCACAACTCTATGAATTAAAGTTCGGGTAACCTTCTATGACTCTATTTGCCTTCGATGAACAGAGAGCTGCAAGTATGAAAGTTTTGATGTTTGGGCTCATATGTTCTACAGAGTCCATTTTAGAAAGAGATTCTTACTTTCATTTTTCCTTGAACTCGTATACTAAAGAATTTATTGAATCAATCTTTTTTTCTACTTAGCACTAGGATTTACACCATGACGCCGTTCCGATGACTCCAAATTAATTTTATTAAATTAATTATGAAACACTAATTTTCTTCTTATATGGCACTATAAAACAAGAGGTCTTGTCTGCCATTTCTGGCTTCCGTATTTTGAATTCGCCCGCAACAGGATAATCAGTCTTGCGTATGGGGGAACAGACCTGATGGGATTTGAACCTCGGTCCAGCCATTTTGAAGACCGTTAACGTTATCGCCTCGGTCACCAGGCTGTTCCAAAATATTGATATTACACATGGTTATCATAAAATGATTGGAAAAATATATCATGATTTTTAACATGAAAATAAGAAAACTTCAAATGTTATCCCTAACGACTATACATTCTCGTGTTTTCTCTTCATTTGTCTCGGTATATGCAGCTAGTAATGGAACTGACAAGTAATGAACTATGTTACAATGGAATAGGAAAAAGTGTACATGGAAAAGAACTCACGTACATTTACGAAAACTGTTCCTTCTGCTGCTATCCAGTAGCATTCCTTTGCATGTAACGATTTTTTTGTGTGTGTGTTTGCACAGGCACATTTCTACAAGTTCCATGCACTGTCACTGATTCCGTTGGACCATCGTTGGGCCTCCGTCGGGCCTCCCAGCAACCACGGTATAAAAGGAAATGCAGAGGTTGGTTTGTTATTTCATTTTTCCCCTCACAAAACTGCTGCACACCACGGATGGGAGTTGTCAACGAATTTGAAATTCCAATGAAGCACCAAACCTTGGAGGATGCCGTGCGTAGTGTGTCTAACTGCGAGCGAACGCAAAATAAAAATAAAAAAAATCGCAAGTTTTTCGCCCTGCTAGTTACGGGAATAATAGAGGGTGGTCTGGAATTTGTTGCCGGTGTCGGTAAATCTAGTTCTATGCAAAACAGTACGAATCACGCAAATGGTACTTATTCCAGTTTTTTTTTCTTTTTGCGGTTGGTGAAACAGTCGGCCTGAAAGTGACTTGACCGGTCGTTTACTAGCGCGTTCCGAATGGTAATTTGGGGATGTGTTGTAACAACGGTTTGTTCATTTCCAGTGCCGAGTTGCTTGCCGGTCCGAAATTATTATTCTCACTTTGATGCGGAAGCTAAGAAAGCCGGAACAACAACAGATAAGAAAGAAAAGCAAAACTTCTCCGGCACTCACAAATCATCATCTCTTTCATCGTGACCAACGCGACTGCACGGGTCCGTTCTGGTAGTACGCGCAAGCATCAACGGAATCGGATCGGCGTGTTATTAACTGTTGCCAATGACACGCACCACCGAACAGCACGGACTATGACGGATGAAGGCCTCAGTACCGTTTGTTCTCTATCGTTCTGATTCCGTCACACGAGTACGGTGGCACGGAGGCACAGGAATTGGGCCCGGGGCATACAAAAGGGTGCGAAAATTTATGAGTTGGGCGTGGCAATTTATCGTTGACTTATGGAAATTGCCACCGGTGATTAAGAGTGGTATTTGCCGGTGGCAGTACGACGGTGCTGGCCTCATTAAGCAAGCTTTCCTCGTTAGTTACGGGTGAATGTACACCGCTTACATGGCAGCACGGCTTGGGGGATGAAGAAAAAAGATCAACCATGGGGGAAAAAAGAAAGGATGAACTGCATTCCATACTGGGTTTATTGATCGCAATAGGATTGGGATGATTTGTGAGGAATTGTGTAAACTTTGACATTTTGTTGGAAAATATGGCTGTGCTAAGAAGATGCTACGTAAGCAAATCTAGAATCATTCTAGCCATTCGATTTGCACATTTTTCTTTATGATTTTATTTACAGGTAAGTCATTTATTTATATGTTTATGAATCTAAAAAATTATAATTATTGTAATTATTTATTATATCTAATGATATGCTATGACTAGATGACTAGACACAGTTATAAGAGATGGAAAGCAAATTTAAAAGACAAGGATTTAATAACAACAGCCAACTAGTAGGGCACCATTAGAAACATGTAAAGAGATTGAAGTTAGCAATATCGGTGCATATATTTTTTCTTGTCATCAGGGTTGTTATTTTCTGAATGTTGGCGTTTTTTTTCAGTTTTGATGGTCGATTCAGTATGATGTGACCTGCTACAAAGCAAACAACAAATGAGATTAAAAATAACACGACAGTACATCCTATTGTATCTTCTTGTCCTTTGCATCCTTGGCTCTGTTCTCGAAGGCAACTGAGATAAAATATCGAAGATAAAGAATATTATAGGGGAGACAAGGGAATTTAGGAAAAGTATTTAAAGGAAAAGACAATTGTCTCTGACGAAGCGGAAGATAAGCCTTACATACTTCTTACGTCCTTACAAGCCGAAACATCTCGAATCGTCGTATCCGGCATACTTTAAAATGTTTTATCTAAAATTCAACATTGTTCAACAACGAAACAAGAAGAACAACGAAATAAAAAATCAATACATAATCGATTATGAAGTCGTTTATAGAAAATAAACATACAGTTCTTATAGCTATTTCCGGCTGGTGAGTGAAACCGTCTGATGCTAATGCTCATCTGACGTTAGCGAACATATTGTCACGTATCCGCACTAAACTCTTACAAAACGACAAATAACTGTGTTATGTACACAAACAAACGTTCCTGAAATAAATGTTCCATAGTATGTGTACATTGTACTAACATCTACTCGAAATTGTGCTATACACTGTTAAAGTTCAACTTAGCAAAAGCTAACGTATTTTTTCACATTTGTTCCAATTCCAATTCCTTTAGCTCATTTTTATTTATTTTTATTAAACGTATCTTGCATTATTTGGAAATGTGAGTAAATAACAAATTTAGATATGTTCGTAGCGTGCCCGCTTTTTTCAATTTCATTACATTTTTCCTCGTTTTAATAGCACTCAATTTTCTGCTCCTTTTAGCACAACTGTTTTCCCAACAACTTTATGCGCTAGACGCTGTACCAATGCGTGTACAGAAATGCCATCGTAAAGGAATTTAAGCGTCTGCTGGTTCCGATAGGGTGAAAAGTGCATCGTTTTGAAAGCAACCGTTGGCCCCTGCAACACGACGCTCTCATAAACAGCATCATAAAGAAAGGCACGTTTCATGAAGCCGTCCATGGATGCGAATGGGAACAGCGTCATGATGATGATCATGGTGCCCATGGCGTCTCATCGTTGCATGGCACGGTACCGTTTGCGATGACCCATCGTTGGATCATCCTTCGTGCAGCAATCCAATTTGAGCAAATTTCTTTATTTATCTCGGAACTTGTTATGTGCGTTGTCCCGCTTGCCGGCACGTTAAGCTGTCGGCCAGAAACAAATAGCGTACGGGATGGGTTTTAGCAGCAACCGATACACCGATCCCTTTTGCATCAAGTGCCATCAAAGAAACGATGCGTTATATTGCGCTTGTATCGATCACGTCACACTCAACACCATTACGATAGCAGACGGGAACGTTCAGACGCACGCGAATTTTCATCATTACGGTAGCTAAATGCTGGTCGCACACCGTAGCGATGCTGTTAATTTTTCATCCCACATACTAGTCGTTATGAATCGAGCGACTTTCCCGATTGCTCGTTCAAGATTCGATTGCGATAAAAACAGTCTTACCGAGCTAAACTGTACCCATCCGGTACGGAAATAGTGTCCTGATGATGATAACGATGCCATCGGTAGAACTCGTACCGTGGCTGCAAGAATTCTTGTTCTCTTGTTGTCTCGTACCTTCTGTTTCTCTCAAACATGCGACGGAGTGCTTCCATCGCTAAAGATAAAAGGTGATAACGAGTCCAATCACATGGATGGGAGGGTGATGGCCGCTGTAAGGATGCTTGCCTCACGAGCATCGTGTCGGGTTGCATGACGCATCAAAAGAAGCCAAAGCTAAGGATATCGCTCCGGATCCTTCCCGGTGGGTACGATCTGCTGAATCAGTTACGATCGTTAGTGTCATTAGAAAGTGGAACACTCTGTTTCTCTCGCTCTCTCTCCATACACCACTTTCAACGTGTCATTCTGTTTTCTGCTTGGTTAAGGAAATATGCCCTTTAATCAACGATAGGCTGGCTGACGTCAACGAATGAGTGGGTGTGTAAATTTTTTGGTACGATTAATTTCTACACTCCAATCAACGCGGAGCCGTACCGGCACAAATCGTGCAAATACTGCAGATTTGTGTGCTGACGATGTGTTTGCTTACGTTAGTTGGTCTTTTCGTTCGTTTGATGGTAATTACTGGTTACAGTTTTTGATTACTAACATTATAGTTCTTTTTTATGATAAGGAGAAAATAGTCCGTAGAAAGGTGCATACTATTGTGGTTAATCATAACCGCTCGAAAGGGGGCATCCATTTATTACGTAAAGCTTTTAAAGTGGCAAAGGATACTTTCTAGCATTATGATTTGTTGCATAGGGAGAAGGATGGGAGATACATTTTATGTTATGAAGCACACAATAAAAGGCCCATGAACCAGGAAAAATTTTCTCATGTTTCACATTTAGAAATAAATACCTTGTAAATACCTATAAAAACAATCTTGAAGCAATTGTTTAGCGCACTAAGCTGCCATCTCGATTTAATGCTAATCAAGTTAAGGGGATTACTAAAAGTAAAACAAACAAAATTTTTTTTTATAGAAACACCAAATGAACTTAACAAATATTGTCTTTCAGCACCACAGTTTTCAACTGTCCCGATAAGCGATAAGAGGGTGGGGGTAAAAAATCCAGAAAACATGCTTTACGGAATAAATGGTTGCTCCCTTAGTGGTTTTCTAAAAAAAAAACAGGTTATCCATTTGTTCGTAAAGACCGGGCAAGTCGTATTGTTGGAGTTTTTTGTTTTACATTAAATTTCAGGAATTTCGGTAGATTTTTAATTACAACCATGTCAGCAACACGGCCTGGCAATAATTAACAAATAAAGAAATTCGACCGTTTCAATTTATACATCACGCTACATACCTCGACAACTGGTGTTGCATGTGGCTTCAGCAATTAAATATATCTTTTCTTTAACAAAAAATGCAGCATGATCTATAGCTCAGACCAGCTGGGTCCGTTTGTAATAACAAGCAATATGAATTACGCCCGCGGTATGGACACTGCGGAATAAAAAAGTTCCATGGAAATACAAACAGAAGCTTTGTCGCCGGATTAAAGTTTCTGCAAAATGCTGTACCCAACGACTGTGTGGGAACGGTTTTCAACGCACCCGGCGGAAAACAAGGAATTTTAAAAACAATAATAAAAATTATAATAATCCCCTATTGAATGCATATGAGTTGAGTGAAAAATAAAAACAAGCAGTAAAAAAAACATGACGACAATTGGGATGATACACATAAACAGAGCAAAAACTCGTACGTACAAAAAAGTCAAAAAACATCTGTACAAACTGTGCTCCCGGTGTAGGTGGTTTTGTTGGCGGGCGCAACAAAAATATTGACCGATCGAATCAGCCAAACAGGCGACGTACACAGCTGCCGGGAAATGGTTATCCCTTTTCTCCATTGTCCATGCACGCGTCGTTCGGGTCCGATGGAGTGGCCTGGTGGCCCGTACCCGTTTGTTGCTTGTATCGGTATGATTATTAATTATTTTTATTAATTTTTGCTGAACCATGCTGGATGCGTTTGTTGGGTGAAGTGGTACTGTACAGGAAGGTAAAAGAGTGTATATACGCACACGTGAACTGTCTGCGACTGGACTGTTTGCATACTCTGCACTCATTTACGCAAGCGATAAAGCTGATTTTAACAAAAGAGCTTATTAAGGCTTGCGGTTGGCTTTTGCCGAGTGGTGTAATGACAATGGACGAAAATGTATTCCTGCTGGTAGGGAGCAGCAATGGGAACACGCCTGCAGGCAAAGCCTGGCTGTGATATCAATATCGGTTTATTTTTAATAATGAAAAGCAGGGAAATTTTATTTGTTTCGCTTCATATGAGAAATAATTCGACACAATCGCACAACATCTGCGATGGAAGATTTTTCATTTAATTCAATGGTTTTGGACATTCATGACCCCTGCAGATCAAATACCACAGAAGAATAAGCATTCCTGGAATGGAAACTAAATTAACTACATCATGTCTACGCCTAAAAATACTTGTTAGATCAAACATTCAAAACTAACCTTCACAACCCATATTACGTGCAAATCCTTCAATGTTTTCCCCATATTGTCCGATGCCACGTGAAAGACACAGCATGAATGTTTGATTTTGTTTTTCTTTTCTGGGTCGGGTTTGAAGCAGCGGGATTCACTGCTTTCCGCAGCAAAGTCGTCCAAAGCCTTTGGAGATTACAATTTCAAGGTTTGGAGTTTCGGAGGCATCAAAAGTTTAACCACTTGACCCGTGCCAAGAATCGTTCCGTCGACGAGCATGACGTGTGTGCGTGTTTTTTTTTTGCTGTTTGCTGGAAACAAGGGTCAGTTTGTTTGTTTTGGGTTCGGTAAAATAAACGAAACACAGCAAGCACTACGGACAGAAACCCGGGTGGTTCGGATCGGTAGTGTTCCGAAGCTGGTCCGAAACACAAGGGAGACGTGTTGCGTAGAAAATCTGGCAGATAACTGCTCTCGGTTTATGGCGAATCTGTTGAGCGCTCGGTACGAGTGCCTGGCAGGGATGAATATATTGGTAACACAGTGGCGTCCTGTGGAGTTTAAAGAGCTGTACAAGCTTGTAAAACGGAAAGCTCGTAGTATTAAATTTTCCACACCGAAACCGAACACGACGTTTGATAACGTTTCATTGCCGAAAGGAATGGAAAGCGATTGTCTCGTGCTGCCCGTTTAAATCGCTGGAGAAAAAGCACAAAAGGTGATCATTGGAAACTATCCACTTGTGGTTAAAATTGTACGAATGGTCAAAGACGCGAGGATAAGGAAGCAAGCCCGGAAAGTCTTAAACCTCGTGAAGGGACGTAAAATTAATTTATGTTTGTTTTAGATTGTGGTCTACCAGCAGCAGTCTCCACATGGTATGGGAAATTTTCCGCCCAAGCTGTAGTCGCAGTAAAATGTCCCATTCTCGGCCTTAGTTCCCCGGTGTAAAAGGGTTTGTATCCCGCACCGTCGCATGGTGGAATGGTGGCCAGGAACGGACTGGAAAGTGATAAGTACAATTTTGCTGTTCGAGGAAATTTTCATCCCTCACAAACTCATGGGAATGTGTACACATCTGGAAACTTTGTATTGCCATTCGTTGACCGTGAATGAATGGAACGAAAATTGTCGAGTTGCAGATTTCGAGAGGGAGTGAGAGAGTGGTGGCACAGGTTTTGCTTATAAATAATACGACAGTGTAATCTTCGTACTGGCCATACCTTGCATTCGAGATGGTGTTTAAAATGTTGTATTCTTGGTAGCTGGCAACTTTGCCTTTGCTTGTATTGGTTATCTACCAACAGTACGTTGTAAAGTGTGATAGGACGGACGAATGACGTAGAAAGTGTGAGGGTTTGAGTGCCACCAATTAAATTGTAATTTGTTCGTCCGTAGCATGAATGTAAGATTGCAATTGCAAACGCCACTAGCAACGATTCCGGGTTGTTTGCATTCCTATCTGCTCACTAAATACTGTCGTTTATTTTATGCATGAATGGTTGTACTGTTTCGCTGCATTTATTTAAAAATATTATAAATTCCTATTGGATGGCTATTCTGCAGCAAAATAGATCGTTCTCGACAGACTAGGCTAGAATAAATCCCGAAATGTTCACTTAAATCTTTAATCCAAGTTTAATAAACAAACAACACTTCGATGGGTTTTCCAACGGGCAAACCGTCGTCATTTAGCCCACCGTCAAAGATAAACCCAAAGCAAACTAATGCTCTCATTGCTTCCATTTTCCAAGACCCAGCACCATAGCACAAGCGAACGGAGCGAAATGAATTCTTTGGAAGCTTGGTTTACGTTTATTTATTTTTTTTTTTTGTATGTCCACCGCCCAAAGACTGCGAGCAACGATTACCGGAAAGGTTTTTCACACGCCAGAGCCATCGGAAATAGCTCGCATTTTTTTTTCACACCCAAGCCCTGCTGTTCGAAAACACCTTACGGGCTCTAATCCTCCCACCGTTCTAACCCATTCGTGAATTTGCTGTAGTCTCCTCTCCTCCGTCCTCACTCCCTCTCCTACCCTCCGTAAACATCCGATTCTAACGGGCCAACGGGCAATCGAGACGGCAGCAAGTGTTTGGTAAATTTGTTTTTGCTTTTCTCAGCGGAAAATCTTATTTATGGCAGAATTAAACTGGCCCCGGCAAAAGGGCGGCCATAATTCTTCGTCGGTGTGTGATGCTTGTAAATAAAGCGGATCCAAGCGGGAATGAGCGTACAAGCGTTTGAGGTTCTATAATACCGGCATACAAACACACACACACACAAACACTCACGAAGGGGAAATAGGAAGCCTTAGATGAATTTGTAAGGTTGAATGGGGAAAATTGGTACAAAAGGCAGGAGTGCCTGTTGCCGGTGAAACAATTTTTTCGGTGCTGCATCTCAATTATTCTAGATGAACAGAATAAAGGCATTTCCTAATTTGGAAAACAACTTGTTTTTATTGACAGTTCAATTAAAGCTTTTTACATATATATTTGAAAATATTGATTTGTTGGTATTCTAGATCTAAGTATTTCAAATATGTAATGAATAGCAGATTTCCAAAATGTTTTTGTTGTTTTATTTAAAAGTGCAACTATTTTTCTTTTTCGTTTATTTTTTATTCATATAGAACGACCTCATTTTGCCTCAATAATTAATTATATTTTGTATTCAATAATGGATTTTTATTTTGACAATTCTAGGTCAATGAATATTTATTTGTATTATTTATTTAATCATGAAAGTTTTCTAACCTGTTGATAACTTCTATGGAGTTGATTCACGTTTTTACATTAACTTATTGGCATTAAAAAATCTATGCGATTTTGAATTTCTGAAAACAATCAAAGAGATTAACTAGCCAACCCAAAAGTACTAGTATCAATGCTGATCATAAAAAAATATACTCTTAGGAGACTTTCTTCTTATTTAAATGATGAACTAGGAAAAAAAACACTGTAACATTTTTTAAATAATTTTTTTCGACTTTACGAAACTGCTAAGGTGTTAAAAATAATATTAAATTTTTAACTGTCAAGAGATTTTTACATTCGCGAAAAACTGCCGTTTAGTTAAAATGTGATAAAGAAGAGAAATACAAAAATTCATTTTAATGGTTATATCTCTGCAACAACGACCACTATTTTTCTTCATTCCCCGTCCTTGCTTGACACACACATAGTTACTGCAAGTAGCCGTGAGCAAAAACTATTGTTTTCTGCAGCATTTCATTAGAATGGCACGTTACTTGCAACCTGTGGTCGGCTAGCGGAAATGTCGCTCTAGGTTCCACTCTGAAAGATTCCAACAATTTCCTGTTCCTGCTCACCACAATGTTACCCCGGCTAAGCTGCATGTGTTGGTGCATTTTTTTCTGCTCACTCACACCCGCTCGCTACAAACAATGACGAGCAAACCACATTACCCAGCGTCCATGCGTCGCTGCCAAGTGGCGAATCGGTCGGTCGTGCATAATTATGCCTTTCTGTATAAATACGAAATTGAAATTTATATGCAGATTAGTTCGTGTTTGTCTCCACCGTTTCAGGCGGTGCAACATACGAGAGCACTCAAGGGGAGGAGGAGGGGAAGCCGAAGGGTAAGGGGGAAGACACAGGCCCATCCATTATTCCGTCCATTTGCTTTTTCTCAACCCACAAGCTTGCCGCGTGCTTGGCGCACGGGCGTTCTTATGCTATTTTCGCAACATATGGTCCATATGTGTTGGCGTGTGACCGGCTGAAACGATATCCTTTTCTCGCTCGAGGATAGTACTGCGCGTATGTGTCGCGGCAGGATAAGGAAAGGACAAAGAATCGGTAGCAGCAAAGAATACTGACAAGCGCGATGGTGTATGCAAATTGCGAAAAATTAGATTATACCATGCTGCTTTTACTGTGCCAAACTTGGGAATGATATGTACCGGGTCGGGAGCGCTCCCTTGTGTGAGTGTGTTCCAATGCGGGCCTTACGGTTGTGCTTTGTAACGGTGTTGCAAAGCTGGTTCGAAGCATGGTTACGATAGAATTAGACGACGCATTAAATCATTTCTTCGTTTAATGTTCCGAACGATCATCATCTTGCCGGTGAAGCGACACATCCACGGTCCACGTGTGGTGTAAGTAAACGAATGTTTTGATTCGGGATATTGTGGTGTGTGTATTGTTATAAATTCCCACCCGGAAGGTGTTTGGGATATAAATTTTAAAGTTTTCTTTTCCGCGTAAGGAAACAGGTGGAATTTGAGATGGGTTTATTCGCGGACAGTAGCAACTAAATTGTTGACAGAATTCTTTAAGACGGATCTGGTATGTAACTGCTCCTGTTGCTCCTCTGTCCATATTGGTTTATAAGAAACAATATTGGAATTTGACGAACTGTTAGAATTCTAATGCATAATTTATTAACTTAATTGATCTGGCTTTCGTAAGTCTACATAAATAGAAACAATTGATTAAAGAACATAAAAGTTTGGTCTACTGTCTACACTAAAATAAATTAATAACCGTGGAATCGATATACTAAACTGCGTAGAAAGGTTATAAGGTTGTTTTAACTTATATTAAAGTCGAGATTATTCTTAAAAATGTAATAATTTATCATTTTGATTAGGGTATCATAAGATTCCAAATTTGGTAATCTAAATTTTGAGTTGAGTGTTGCCTTAGGTCTTAAAATCCTCTAAGCTCACAACGAACGCAATCGGTTGAAACATATTTTTATTATTCTACTTTGGACATAACATAATAATTAATCTCCACCGAGGATTGAGTTACGTGTAGGTCATGTACAGGACAACAATTTGAATTAAATAAAGATTTCGCAATAAAAAATCGTTTGTATTGTTGATTACGATAAGAAATATTTACATAAAAATGAAAGCACTGCTCTCCTTTGTTGTGGAATCAGTCTTTATTTTGACGCCATCATACATCATCGTCATTGCTATTTACTTTTCCATCCAACAACTTTCCTGGTATCGACGAGTGAAATGTGATAAAGCTAACATTGTTCTGTACAATGCAGTTTCTCTACTCGGCAATATTTTACTTCGCAAACATTGGGTCTTTTCTCAGAACTCTGATCTTTTCTCAGAATTTATTTATATGCTTTCTCGCCCTTGCGTAGTTAAATGTATTTCGTTTTGCTTTTCATATAAACTCAATTCGCATCAAATCTCTTCGTAACCATGTTTCGTACGAGGTTCTGATATTATGCACATAGCTCCAGAGACTTCATTTCGCTGCTAAACAGCCACCATTAACGTAACTCGAATAGTTTGTCTTGCATGCGATATAACGTCATTTCACCTTCCTAAGCACCGTATTATTTCCACCAAGGTACGCTGCTTATAAGATACAAACTCACTTCCCCATTCATGCTCACCGTATAATAGGGACGAGAAAAATGTTTTGATAAAAGTGGAACAAATTTCATTCTACGAAGAACAAAACGCAACATTCGAAACATTGTTGAGGGAACTCCGTTCCTTGGTTACACATTCTATCCGTCCGATCTTATTTTTATCGTTTTTTTGTACGGTTCGTTGTGATGCATACCTCTGTTTATGTCCTTGCCCCATTCGAGACGGTGCTATCTACGGTTCGAAACAGCTCGATCACGGTGTGGAGTCGGTTGTGCCCTGACGTAGTGCCTTTTCCGACGCCGTGTGTCCTCTTCTGGCGGGATAAAATATCACTCTGCATTCTTTGCTTGACCTCGCCGGAAATGGGTACGTTTGCCTTTGGTTGGGCAGTATATTCCCCGTGCAATTTGCCGTAAGATGATCGCTTCTTGCCACTCTTCGCCTTCCTTTGGTCTGTTGGCCTCGTTTCTGGGTGGAACACCCGCTTGATGTACTGCAAAAAGGAGGTACCGCTGCCAACAGCATCATTCTTCTTTTCCGGCACCTTAATGCTTCCATCAACTTGCGCCACGGGGAAAGGGTTACGCTGAAGCGTACCAAAAACATTGAACCGATAAGCTAAACGTCAAGGTTACCTCTCAGTAAGTACAACAAAGACGCCGAATTTCATCCGAAACTGGGGAACTGGGAGTCCCTTACAAAAACAGCACTGTACCACCCTCGAAGCACTTTACAGCATCGTCCCAGCAACGGAAGGGGCAAGCTTCAAAGTGGAGGGAAAAGATTTACAGAAAAGTGGATTTATTTCGAGATCGCTTTTAAAATTTATTTCACTTGTCCCTTTTTCATGCTTTCTAGCGAACTTCAAGTTGAAATTCGTTCGCTGTTGGTGAAATGTTTAGTTTCATTTTTTTCGTGTCGCTTGGTTTATTTAAAACAAATGCCCCACTGGAAAGCGCATCTAAGCGAGTTGAACCTGGTATGAACTGGTGTTGAAGAACAATATTTAAAGTAAAGTGGGTATGGGAAACCGGGCATGCAGATGACAAGCATTGTTTTGTGATTAAATTTCGCTTCGTACTTTGGATCGCTGAAAATTAGTATTTACTAATATTGTGTGTTAGTAAATTTGGATTTTTTGCGTACAATTTATTTAATTGTTTTACCAGTGGTTGTGATATCTTTGATCTAGAAATTTGAATAAGGAAAGGATTGTTTTGTTGAACACCCCAAAAATGATGGGGTTCAAATGATATCTGCACAAAAATTTCCAATTTCTTTTCAGTCTCTCGCTTTCAGTTAATCCGTTAGGACTGGAAAACAGTCTTGGAAGAAGATGCTGTATTGTTTACTTATTTATTTTTCTTTTATAATATAGAAGGCAAATTGCATTATCAAAACGTTAAATGCTATCTCCATTTTCTTGGTTTGCATTATCTGTTAACACGCCTGAAAGTATGCAATAAGAAGTACAAAACGTTTCGAATAATCAATGCTTTAATCACAATACAAACATTTAAATATTTATAAAATAAATAAATCGCAATGAAAAAATCTTATCGATGTGTAATAAATTTTAACACATTGAGTGCAATTTTGGGTTTGATGTTTCGGGGGAAAACCCCCAAAAAGCACCATTCTTTTAACTGATCGGATTAAATTGAAATACTTCAGCAAAATCCCGCTTAGCGAAACTTATGGCACAAATGCTACTGCATTCCGGGTTGCCCGAAAAACTTGGCAATTATGTTCCAACAAAATTTCAACTCCTTCGCCGTACACACTCCTTCGCGCCATGACGGCCACCCATCAAGCCGCGCCGTTCAGCAGTGTTGAATGAAGGAAGCTGATTGCTCGGTATCATAAAACTTCCTTTGTTTTGATGCGCCACTGCAACATCCATTGCCAGACTTATCGGAAAACTTTCCGAATGCTCCGCTATCAGAAACTGTTCATCTTCTTTGTTTTCGGTACTGCGGTACCGGTTTTTTTTCTTTGCCACTGTTGCCAAACGAAAAACAGTTGCGGGTTGTTGAGATGGCAAAAGGATGGAAAGCAAAATTTGTACTACTTCATGAAACATGGCGCACTTCTCATGTTTCGCCCCTCCCTGCTTTGTCGGCTGAAACTCGATCGAAGCTCGAATGATGGTTGTGGCAGGGGTACATCGATCGATCCGCCGTCGTAGGTTGGACTTCGCAACCGGATCATGGTTCGTTTGTAGGCGTGCAGCACGATGTGTGCCTGTGTGAAAGAGAATTTTCATTCAAATTCAGTCAATAAAGATGGGCGCACGGTATACAGACTGGGGAAGGAAAACTATTCGATTTCCAACCCATGTATTTATACCCTGTCGCTATTCCCGACGCCTTCGCCAGAAAATTCCCATTCCGCCATGTTAACTTTTATCCCTCTTTAGTAGGGTAACGCACTACAAGGGAGGAAAAAAGGATTGAATTCAGCCTGTCTGTCTGGTGAATCGAAGCCTATCCGTTTCAATTCTCCCACGGCGAAAACTGGGGCCCGGGTGAAAATTCGTCTATTGGGGTGGAAAATTTATTCACTTCGTGATCGGGGTGGAACGGCTGGAACGTGTTACCAGCCTGCATACGGATGGACGAACGGCACGAGGGCGTACGGATGCGCTTCGGAGAAACATGCTTTTGCGACACGCAGCCCGATCAGTCGTCCTTTCTTGCGCTGCTTTCCGAAATGAGATGCAAACCTTTCCTCCTGTGGCTCAGAAACGACTCGACGGTTTGGTCACTGGTAAACAGGGGGTTGAGTTGGAGAGAGGAAAGAAAGCAAAAGAAAGATCTGAGAATGTTGCGATGTAAACGAAAACGAACGAAGCGAAGTCCATATTGGATTATTTTTCCATACTGCAAACGAACGGCGACGACGGCGCTGTGTGGGAGGTGGGGTGGGGGCTGTATGATTGAAAATATTCGGTTCCATTGAGTGGCTGGTGCGAGTGATATTTCCCAAACGCCAACATCTCATTCAGACCAGGCAAGCAGCTTGGTTGGGTTGAAAAACTCGCACACACGCTCACATTTGTTTGGCATTATTATTTCGTTACATTTCGATTGATTTGTTTGATATGGCATCAGCATGACAGAGAACTGTTCATTTGTAATTTTTTATTAGTGCTCGGTCGTGCGTGCTGGGAAGACTTGACGATGTGTGTCTGTTTTTTTTGGGAAGGAATGTTCTTTTGGCTGTGGCGTTAGGCTTCGTTGGCATTAGAGTCTTTAAGGAAATCGCTTCGAAACAATTTATTTTTTATTTTTGTAGCACACCATTGTTTTCATACTGTAATGTCTCTCTGAACTTTACACATTGGAGTAGTAATTGAAATACTTACAGCAGTTGTTTACTGAAGTATTCCAACCGTTCAGACTATCCTCATTATTGTATTCCATTTATGAATAACATGTTTGTTTTTCACATTATTTTCCGAACCCGTCCCGCATCTGTTCCTTATTTTCATTACTACTTTTCATTCCATTGAATGCAGACACATTTCGAAATATCGTGTATGAGCGTGAAAGTATTACTTAAACCCTCAAGACACAAAACATATGAGTCGGTTCATTTAAACCCGCACAGCAGCATAAATGTCAAGCTCGAATGCAAATTTACATCCCCTTCAAGCTGGCCGCACATTATTCCGTTTCAAACGAGTATAGCAAATTTTAATAATTTTAGATCACACAAAATACGAGCTCGATTAGGGTGTGTAAGTCATGCGGGACTATTAACAGTCTTTTACGATCCAGCGTGGCCACAACGCTGTTCGGTCGATTGAATATTCTGCCGCCACGTCGGTACGAACGATCGCTACTAAAATAGACCATTTCAACCACAATGGTGGGATAAGTGAATGAAATCCCACGATTCAGCATCTGTCGATTTATGTTTGGTACCGTACCATGTGCTGGTTTGATGCTGGATAAATCACGATTTATGTACCTTATGCTTTCTTGCCTCTCCCGACTGGTGTGGTACTGTTCTCCCGATTCTCTCTGTACGGTTTCTTTTCCATGGGTTGTGAACGGTGTCCGATTTACGCGCCTCGTAATCTCGTCATAATTTAGAATTATCCATAAATTGGTAACCAAAATTGGCTATTGACTGCAGGCGGTATTTCTATCTGGCTGTGCCTTTCTTTTTCAGTGTCAGTGTTTGGCGTTATCCAGTCAAATGGATTCAAAATTGTACAAGAGTGTGTTTGGAGGGAAATTGGAGATTGAGTTTGTATTTATGTTGAGCGCATAGATATGTTTTGCATCCAATGCTCATGTATTTCCAGCTCATAATTATCTGTGGGTAGATTTAAATGATTAGAATCTGATAGTGTACTTATTCTGACCATACGCGGGTGTATAAAGAGAACAAAACTAATGCGACTGTATCACATCACCATAACAAAGCACCATTTGCACACGGTATGGATTCTTATCGGATTATTTTGTTATTGTTTTGAGTTTCACAGAATTTTCCATCCATTATTTTAGCATTTTTACTGAAAAACCATTTATACACACCATGTGAACACGGTTTTACGTCATGTACTAACCAAAACCAATGGAGGCGCCCAGTCGTTTACTTTATGCGGCGTTTCGATTCTGTGAAAATGAGCTAAAGTCTGAAATGTCAAGGTGAATCCGTTCTGAGAACCATAAACATACACATTGAAGCTATTTACATAATTATGTGAAAGTATGTGAATGTACCACACCGTCTCAATGTCATACCGCTTTTTGATGTGTTCTGAGAAGAATTTTTCCATTCCCATCTTAAGTTGGCGTCGATTTTCCCGTACATTTGACGTTGTGTTTCTTTCTGATCTACTGAAACCTTTTCTGTACCACATATCAACCGCATTTGTTTGTCGACCGAAGCTAAATTCATGCACGCATAGCCGCGGCACATGTATGGCATTTGTCTTTGCTATAAATTGTCATCAAAGGAATATCTCATTACAAGACATATTGCACTGCGGTGTTTAATTTAAAATTTTGATGTTTAACTACCAAACACAAGTATTTCAAATATTTGTTGGAACATGAAATTAAAATTAAATTTTTTAAGTATTCCCAAGATATTTTGTGTTAAACACATATATTTCGATCTGCAAGTGAACTCAGAAGCATATAATATAAATGAAATCTAGGGCCTTACAATACACGGTATGAAACTGAAGGCCATGTCTGTTGTACTAAAGTTTCGGACAGTCCTTCCCTCTCTGTTATCATCTGGGAAATGAAATATTTTTGTTAAATTTTATAGTTAATTCATTCAAGCATTCAAGTAATTTAATATGAGCTGAACGTTCTGAAGTGAAAAAGGAAAACTGCCACAATCTAGTTAAAGTTCTCAAAAGATGTTTGCAGCAGCACATTGCAGATAGTCGGTTCCCTCACTCAATTAATTACTTTAGCTTACACATCAAAGCTCTAGTTCATGCTTAGCAAAAATCAATTACAGTACACTGTAACACATTAGACAGAATCACACTAAGCAGGTGAAACGAGCAACACCACGCTATTAAATACAACGACGATGCATGCGAAGCACCAATGCGACGTTGCGTGACAAGCGAACATATTCCGTGCTCCCGGTGTTCTGTACCAGTGACTGGTGGAAGAAAAAGAAAACAGAGAAAATGAAGCAGGGAACAACGGCATACCACATTTAGGTTATACCAAACTGCTTCCTGCTAAAAGTGATGTTTAGCCTCGAGGACAAGACTGTCGCATTTCATTCAACGATTTTATCGCCCATAATTAGTTGCCACTCGTGTGTCGTGTATTTATGTGTGTGTGTGTGGGCATGTGTTTGCGTGTGTGTCAATGCATGTGCTGATAACCCCAAGCTAAATAGGAAATAGAACCATCAAAGCCGGTGCTGTGTTAGGGAAATTAATAACGTACGATATAATTTCTCTCCTTCTGTCGCTCCTAGTCTCTCGCTCTCTCTTTCATTCGCTCGTCTTCCCTTTGTGTACGGAGGCTTTCCACCATAAAATGAAATTCTTGGTTCGTTTTCCTGAGTTTTCCTTCCGGCGTTGTATTTCGTTTTATTTCCGGTTTTTTTTTGTTGCCATTCTTTTGTCCCTCCCGGTAACCGCCAGCTATCATTGTCGGTTCTGTCATCGCGGCCTTCTTTAAACGCACCGTCAAACCTGCACTTATACAACCATTTCCTTTCTACCCATCTCTTTCACAGACTCGGCAACCGCTAATAATCATCAATTATCGTCATCATCATCATCGTCGTCCGAAGCAGCATCCAGTACGACAGTATCAACTTCGTCGGTGGCAGCATTGGATGCGGATGTTGCTGGAACGCCTCCGGCCGCTGGCAGCCGGTTGCGAGCTGAAGCAGCACAATTAGTAGACAATAAAATCCACGACAAACTGCAACGGCACGAACCGACCGGTGGACGAATGGGTGCTGCTCCCGCAACGGCTGGGCGCCAGAAACGAGAAGATATTTTTAGCGATAATGTTCTTACAAATAATTATCAGCTCAATGGAGACGCCCGGCGGTGGGAAGGTCCCGGAACGGGTGCACTGCAGTCGAGGATAACGGAGGAGGTACTGCTCGTTAGCAATCTGACCGAGGAACGGGCGCGCGAAGAAACCGAGCTGCTGGAACATCTAAATCGGTAAGTTACTTTCCGTCCACCCACCAGCAACGGCAACGGCGTGGAGAAAAGCGTCTTTGAAGCGTAATGTGACCTGTTATGGAGCACGGCAAAGTATCATTCACGTTGCCACGTGCTAATAAAATGGTGCGTTTAAGAAAGGTTTCAGTTTCAGGGTTGGGAAATTTCTCGTAATAAGCTTGGAAGTAAACCACCAGGCACTCTGCACTTTGACCATGATCGATGAGCAGCCAATTTGCAGGAATAAGAAGCTTAAAATCTTTCAGTTTCAGCACATGAAAAGCAACCTGCTTTTTCCCGTTTTTTAATCTTAAAATCCTCCGAATTTGATGTATTGCTCCAAGCTTTCGGGATGGGTCTGCATCCAACGTGCTTTGAAAAGACCGGCGTAGTTTGACGTGCGGAACGTATGTACTTTTCGGGTTTCGAAAGCGCTTACATGCTGGATTAAATTAAAAGTATCCATAACGTACGCTGCAGCAGCAATACTGAGAAGCTGTCAAGTGCAGCTGAAGGTGGGCAAACAACTCTCCCGTACGGGGAATTGTTTTTAACGCAAGGGTGAAGAACAATAAGTAAAATTATGCTGATACATGATAGTCGATTCTGCTAATCCAGTCCGAATATCGATGTATAAACGTACAATTTTGTAAAGCTTTACTTACGTAACCACAACAGATTGAAATAAATTGCAATAATCATTGAAATAATGGCTCAACCCAAATTTACATTTGCGAATGTTTGTTATATATTGTAATACATTGTGTTTGAAGTTTTCTTGATAAACGAATCATATTATGTGCTTTGGAAAATTCTATAGTACGAAATTTAATGCATTTTGAAATTTACCACCGCAGAAGCCGCAATGAGTAACTGGATTTTGGCCTATTTTGCTCTTTTCTTCTTTATATTCCAAGTTTGAATAAATACAATTCTAATCTGGGCGACATATCGCTCGAGTGCAAAGGGTTCAACTTAATTCTTCATGAGGAGTAAGGTTAAGGATAAGTTTACCCAGTTTAATAATGGTTGCTTCCCTTAAAATAATTCAAACAATAAAGTTCGCTAACGTGTCATCATTTACTTTAGGCACCAAGCGTCCGTTTCGCGGCACCAGGCGCCTCCATTTACTTACGGCACCAGGCGCCTCCATTGAACAGAAAACTTTCCCAATAATCACGTTTTATTAATAAACCGTAAAATGAGGTTCGTTTGCGTGGCGGCACCACGGTACGGTTAAACCTTAACTCCAAGGTTTATCCCAACCCGCGATGGAATTTCCAATGTGATGTGATTTGACGTGTCTTGATTTCAGTTCAACCGTGTTGAACCAGCCAGCAGCGTACGGTGCGGAACAGGGGTTTTAATCACGTACCAAACCAATTAGAATGAATCCCTTTGATCCGGTCGCTAAACTTCCAAAAAGATGCGGAAACGTACACACATCCATGCCTACAGTCACACGTGTATATCAGGGGACGAAGATCTTTGCCCCGTATCATCCGTTTTGGTGACGGTGTTCATTTGGTGCAAAATGGCTGTTTGTCTGTTTGCCGAACGAAATAAAGGGGTGAGCGGAAGTTGAAGGGGGCGATGGGATGCTTAATGGTGCAGGTGAGAAAGTTTCTTCCGAAACTATTTGACGTTTCTTCACGTCACGGGAAACGGGTTAAGCCCTGCGTAATCACCTCAGGCGGACGGGGTTTATGATCTCATTTGGAGTTTAATTTGATGCGAAATGAAATGAAATAAACTTCACATCACCGTTTGCGGTTGTTTGATTCACCGACATTGGGGTTTGGTGGTAAGCTGGCTTGAATTTGGTGGTTGTGTTTTTTTCTGTCTTCTGGTGTGTGAGTGTGTGTTTGGAATGGGTTTTCGGTTAAAATCTTACCGGCATTGTACATAACAATTTGTGGTTAACTTTAGCACATGCAAAACGGGCTGTTAAGCGCTTGGTGCCAGGGAAGGAAACCACACAAAGTGTCGCACATATTACATGTTAGATTATCCTTTCTCTGTTGTAATTTGAATGCCGTTTGTTACAAGTGTAACTGATCTTTCATAATCTCTACAGAACATTAAAAAGAAACGATTTTCAATAATCTGGTTTTAGAGTGTTTAACTAAACACGAATTATTTGTGTTATTTTCCATTATCATGGCTTTATTACCGAATTTTCATACAAATTATTGAATAAAATTTTATCTATTTGAAAAATAAAATTAATATAATTAATTAAATAAAAAATATGTATTAATAAAATTTAATACAAATTATTAAATAAAATTAAATCTGTTTGCTAAAATCGAATCCAAAAGGTTTATTTTTTACAGTACATAAGCTTACACCTGAAGGAAGCATACAATAACGGATAACTTTAGTTTCGCTGACATTTGAGTAGGACTATTTTTCTTGAACCGATGGTGAAACATTCTTTTGTTTATTCTGTATTTCGAGCTTCCTTACGCCAGCGTAAAAAAACGCATATCCGAGAGCTCGTTCTATTGCCTGCTAGTAGATTTCCCAACTCTATGTAAAACATGAGAATCCTCATGTAGCCTAGGCAAATGAAAGGTTTCGTTGGAAAGCTGTTTGGATAGGATAAAATAGGCCTTTGTTCCGGCTGTATCAAACACCTTTTTCCCGGTAGCTTTTGTTTGCGAGCCGTGTGTATGATTCTATTTCCACGCCTCGCTGCTTCAAACTTAAATACGCATTCAAATTTCACCCATTTTCTGCAAGCATTGAATTAAATTTTCTCCATCCGTTTCCCTTTTCTTTATTCCTTGGGTCGGTTTACCCCACCGTCCAGCGACCGTTTCCATGGCAGTCAAATCAAACTCGATAATAGCGACGACAGATCGGAAGCGAGAAGTGGCCCTCAGCGCGCCGGTAAAAAGGGACGCCGACGAAAAGGACACAAGAAGCACAAGCACAAGAAGATCAAGCTGCTTCCGGTGACGCTCGTCGGTGTACCGGTGGACGACGACGGTCAACCGGATACCGGCATCATCGAAGGGCTGACGAACGGTGCGGACGGAGCTTGGTCTTTGAAGCTATCCTCCAACGGCAGAGCGGCCGATGGTTTCGCAAGTTCAACCGGTGGCGATGGGCAGCAGACAAAGTCGACCGAAGACATTGCGCGAACGGTGGATGGCGGCATGGTGGAGATGGTGGACGTTTGGAAGGAAACGACAATGCCTCCGTCGACCAGCTTCGGGTCGCAGTCGTCCGCGCAGGATATCTCCGAGGACCGGCGACCGGCAATGGTTTCCGGTTTTCCACCACCTCCGGTTCTGGCGAGCGATGAACACCTGGTGTTTGGTAGTGTGGGTGCAATGCAAATTACCCTGCCGGCCGATCAACCGGATGCGCAGCGACCGAAGTGGATCCGTGAGCAGAGGAAGCGCGAAAAACAGCAACGGAAACAATTACAGAAAGGTGAGTGTAAAACGGGGTTATTTTTATGCTTCTGGTCGGGCTCTTTGCGCGGATGAATATGAATAGAGCGAGGGGTTGTTTTTTCCCTATCACGCTCCATTGCTCTATAAGTGGTTTAAAGGGTGTTATTAGGCGTTACTATTTTTGAAGAAATTAGATAATGCTCGATTCTTGCAGCATCCGGCAAAGGTTGGTTTTTTTAGGCTGCATTTGGAATTTTGAAGAATTTTATTACTACCTTTTGATTATTTGAGGTTCCAGTAGCTCGGTTGGTGGTTGTTTGTAACATTGTAATTACTATGTACATAAAATAAATACTATCTACCACTTACTTAAAAATCTTCAAAAAAAAAACGTAACGTTAACGAGTTTTAGAATAATTAATGTTCATGGTTCATCGTAAGAATCTTTTTAAGAAATGTACAATAAAAGACTAATTTAGACCTTTATAGCTTAACATAATCTCCTCCTGAATGCCGAAAAAATTTTTATAAACTCGAACGTATCATAGACATAATTGAATTCAGATAACCGAATGAGGGAATGTCAGCCGATATTTTCAATAGTTTGAAAAGTTTTTGTATAATGTGTTTATAACATTGCTCTAACATTGATTAGCTCTTTCTGTAGGTAACATTTAATCATCAATCCATTATTTATGTTCATCATGAATAAAAATGAAATAAACACATAATCGAATATCTTGTTTCCATCATGGAATTTCCTTTTCAGAATCCGTGAAAGAGCGTCTTTTGGTGAAACAGCCTTTTCTTCTTGCAAATATTTGTGCCAGTGGTTGAAATTGATGTATAGGTCAGTTTTGTGTAGGCGTAACTCTGAATTGAACCCTCATCGGAGTCCTTTTTCAATCAATATTGTCGATGTCAGTTCGGTTCTATTCGGCTGTTTTCTTTTATTTTTTGCGATGGAATCTGTCCTTACAAAGACTTTCAGATCTTTATGATGATCTAGCGAATCTTTATCAGTGCAATGAGTGACCATGTCCTGTCGACCGGTCAACCGGCATTACGCCTAGCCCTCATACATCACCAAACATCATATCGAATGACGCACATGACATGTTGGACCTTTGGACCAAGAGTTATACGCGAATCTCAAAATGATAGATATCAGTGATTTCCAGAATGGTCTGGGTTGAGAGATATTTGATGGTGGTAAAAATAACTAATACAGGATTTTATGTTTCATACTAGTTTAAATTTTTAGTTTCAAAATACCGTGCAAGATCTCTCGATTTATGGAAAACAGCTGAAATATTCCTTGTAGTACTTTAATTATTCCGCCTAGCAGATCACAAATTCAGTGCTGTTAGTAGTTTTAAGAACGTTAGTATTACTCACAGATAACAGTTGTAAAGAGCTTGGAAGGTAAAGAAAAATAATGTGGATTCTTCATACTGACGTTACAGATTACTGATTGCTTCCTGCTGAATAAACTTTGATACCTAAAACTGTGCAATATAATATGCCTATTTTATAGGAAAAATATCATTAAACGAACAGTCAAATTGGGCAACGCTAAAAACAAACTTGAGATCCAGTGGTCTATATCATGTGATCTGATGCTTTACTTATTTGCGTGAATTAGGTGATGTTTAAAATAGATTTGATTATTCATATTCGATTATATAACTCGATAGCAATCTAGCGATAGAGTTATGTCAAATCATGTATAATGAAAAACTTTTCCAACCATTTTTTTCTGATCATAATGAAATAGATTTAGGATTACGTACATCTGCTAATGAATGATTACGCAACTAAACCTCAAAATCGAACCATTAAGCTGCAATGGTTTCGTCACACAAAATTCCCACACATCTGATCACAAACACAGCAGCGTTTAGTCCAACATAACACTAATCTCCTTTCATCTCTCTCTCTCTCCCGCTCTTTTCATTTTATGAACCCGTCCCCATCATCGTTTCGGTGGATACGCTTATCCGGATTTACTCCTCCCACAGTGGGCGAGCAGAGAAAAATCGTCAATCCACCGCTACCGCCATTGCCGTCCGGTGTCACGGTGTCCAGCGCCAGTACGGTCACCTTTCCCGCGGACGATCACAAAGGCACGGAGACGGTATCGGTAGCGCGCGTCATCATTTCGGGCGATTTATCCTGCATGAAGGACGACTTCATCCCTGCCCCGGCGATCGCTAACGGTGACATCAAATATTTGCGGTAGGTATAGTGTGCGAAGGGAGGAGAACCAAAACACACAAAAAAATGGCAGCATCTTGTCATGATTTTTTGAACGTCTGCTGGACCCTGGTCCAGCCGGATAGTTTGATTTGTACGTGATTACGTTGAGCCGTGTGCCGTTCTTACACTTCATTCTTATGCGTGCAGTAACGATCTGTACGGGCTGGAACATTCCTTCCTGGAGGCGGAGTACCACTGCCGGATGGGGTACCGGTTGCGGATGAAGGACGGACAAAGCCGGACGGTCGTTACCTCGACCGGTGCCATCGCCAACGCCAATCTGGTCTGCCGTAAGTCGCGCTGGATCGGCAAAAGGCCGGCTTGTGTGCGGATTAAGCCTTCCGAACGTCAGCCATCACCGTACTCCACCGTCTGGCCGCTGGATTCCACGTTTTCCACCGACGGCCAAAGCAACGACACGCACGCAACGAACGTGTATGCCTGCGGAAAGGATCATCGCTGTCCGCAGGCATGCCACCGTGTGACGACGGGCAGGGGTAGCTTAAATCGCACCACTGTCTGCTCCTGCTACAAAGGATTTAAAATGGTCAACCATCGATGTGTAGGTGAGTGCTCGAATCCTTACCGTTAGACGTACCATTGACATCTTTGACTCCACTTGCTTGATTGTGCACTTCGGTTTCGTTTTCTTCGCTGGCGAACGTGGCAAAGCAAAAGGATGGCGCAACTTCACACAGAAAGGTTTTTCCCTTCTGTTGTCGGTCCTTCGAACCGTAACTAAAAGAAACCCAATTTAATTTATGGTTCGTTTTGCTACAGCCAACCTTGTAATTAATCAGCTCAGCCCAGCATTTCCCGGCGCAAAACACGAAACCCTGTTTGCAATGCTCATGAATGTCAACCCTCTCGGCTGGAGTGCTCCGGGACCTAGCAATTTTCTTTGAGGTTACGAAGATACCATGAAAAAGTGTGCGGAAAAATTGGGATATAACATAGGGCGAGCATGGAGTGCCCACCCTACGTGTTTTTTTTAGATTGTTCCACCATTCCTACACTTACTGTGACCTTCATCCTTCTTCTGATATCCCGAGCAAGCCGAAAACACAAAGAAATGGCCGGAATACGTGGCTTTTCCATTTTGCTGTTATTTTCCATTCCCCAGGAAACGGAATTGCCCTTTTTTTCCCGAACGTTATTTATTAGCACACACACACACACACACACACAAACCCGGAGGACATTTTTAATTGATCATACTTTATCGTTCGTAATCGATCGTGCGGAACAATGGCGAGTGCTTTCTTTTCCGTACACTTTTCATCAACCGTCCTGTCACCCTCCCCCTATGGCCACTTATCATTCCGCGTTTGACGCGTTGGAAAATTAAAATGTTCACCCCGGATGGCGAACCGATTGCACATCGTGGTTGCTGATGCAGTCTGGTGAGGAAAATTCAATTATCGTAATGCAACGTATAGAATGCTCCCGTGTGGGATGACCAATTCGATCGGTGTGGCCATACGAAATACAACGAGAAAGAGAGAGAGAGAGATAGCTTGAGTAAAAAGGGTGAAAAGGTAAAACAACAGAAAAGGGGTCCTATTGGTCCTTCTCCCCCTTAAAACTGTACCTCCTTTGTCTTTATCGGGTGGAATGATTTATTTGCCATCTGTGGCTTCCGGGTTGCTTTTGTGGTAATTAAAATTTCAACCCCAGCTGGAGTCAAGTGGAAAAAGCAAAAAATTACCACAACCGCTTCCATGCAAT
Source organism: Anopheles minimus (assembly GCA_000349025.1). Lineage (NCBI taxonomy): Eukaryota > Metazoa > Arthropoda > Insecta > Diptera > Culicidae > Anopheles > Anopheles minimus. Next base: position 9,635,155 of record KB663721.1, read on the forward strand.
GCAGGTTTCCACCGTTTTTTTCCAAACTTGTATTTGACCGTGTTTGAACCCAATATCTTTTTTTGTTTTTGCTTTCTCAATCCTAATCGGGAATGTTTCAGGTACTGTCTTCCTATTCCAGGGGGTTTCGTTTGCTTAGCCCATGTAAAAGAAACCACGGAAGCAAACAAAAGTGATAGTGTTTTTCTTCGCTCCACAGAATCCCGGGGGGCCGTGTCTCCAACCGGTTAAGCAACATTTGAAGCATAGGAACATTACTAACGGGGTTCGGTTTTCGGGTCGTTTGATTCCAGGGTCTGGTTGCTGTTTGTGCGCTAACGCGGAGGATTAAGGATCACATTCTTCTACCACGCCCTTGCTACGCTACATTTCGCACGGGAACGAGGCGGAACAAGATGATGGTCTCCATTTTTAAGATTTGACCCATGTCTGGGAGTCATTGTGTTTTGCAGCAGTTTTGTTTGTTGCCGTTTAATATTTACTTTTACGTCAGTTTGCATCATAAAAATGGATTCGAGTGGCAGAACCTGAAAAAACGATGTTTTCAAAATGTTTAGTAACCAGCTATTAACTGCTAGAATTTATTTAGACTGGAACGAGTAACTTTAGTATCTTTTTTTTTAGAACTTCCTTCACAATCGATCACGTGGTAAAAAGGTGAAAGTACCTGCTGTATAATTTGAAGCCCTTAGAACATTTTAGGAAATTTAAGTTTCGAGTAGTTATAACGCTTACATGTATGAAATTTTAATGGCAAAGTATTTCTAACATTGGAGTAATCAGTATAATAGCAGCGTTTGACATTCTATCTAGCTATTCTGTACTGTTTGCTTAGCGTTCTATTTTAATTTCAATTCCGCGATGGTTAATATAAGGACCATTGCTCATAGGATGTTGTTGAAAAGTTTATATCAAATATTAATGGTTTTTATAACTGGGCATGATTGACTAAACGGACTTCAAATGGTTGGGGTTTTTTACCAAATTATCGTGAATAATAAAACGGCTAGTACTAGTGTTCTGGCTGTAGTGTTGAATAGTAACGCCTAAATGTATGGAACCTTTGTAACAAAGTGTCCTTATTAACTTAAAGTTTGTCGAGCTAGTTATTTTGACTGTTTGTTTAACACATCTTACTTTAATTTCTAAATGACTAAAATGACAAAACATAACCCAGCTATTGAAATTCAGTATAAAACAAGCGCTAGAGAAAAGTATGTTAAGAACGCTTGATAGTTTTAATTTCAGTTATTTAAGCTTTAAACCTATTTCCAACATTCTGCTGATTGATATATTTTTAATACTTTTACATTTATCTAAATCACTACAATCGAATTGAACGGCAACCATTTATTGCATCCCCTGTTTGGTACGAGGTTTTACTTGTCTCATGATTTTTAAACACAATAAATCAAGCTGCTTAACATGGGAGATGGCATGAAACACGATTTGGTCGTTGCGATTCGGTAATAGCGGATTATGATTGTACCGCCCCGGTATACCCACACTCTCGGCCAGCTGTAACCTGTTCACCGCCCGACCGCAAACTCACGAAGACAGCACCCGCTTATAAACGGTCGTTGATTTCATCAACCCCGAAAAGCCCCTCAACGGTAGTAAAGCGCCACTCTATCGTCACACTCGGCGAAACACACCGCCATGAAACAAGTAGCTCCGGACTTGGACCATGGACGGACGAAACCGTGAAACAAAAATCGTTCCCGCCTTAAAAAGCTTTTTATTGAATACGTCAACTTCACTCGCCGTCACTCGGTTGTGTTTGACCTGGACGTTGCCATCGGGGTGGCCGACGGATCTTGCCATGGAGTCGCACAAGAGCTTAAAATACAATATGGTCCTATTGGGAAAGGTGAAATGGTATAGCGCTTCGGTGTTCTTGCCTGGGGAAGCAAGAAGTACGAAAGGGAAGCGGGAAAGCAGTAGAGAAAAATGAAAAGTAGATTTTCCCAAGCACGGCGTATAAATAATGCAACTGTTGGAGAAATGTCTCACTTACCATTTTGTGATGTCGTCTAGCATCAGTATCAACAGGATGTATATGTATTTTTTCTCATTTCATGCAGGAATGATGGTACGCCTGTGGTGATACTTGTTAAACCACCCACCAAGCTCAATGTCGTTTTTCAGGGTTTTTTTTTTCTCTCTCGATGTTTTTGCTGTTTCGGTCACATTTGCTCGTCGCTGTGTGTCTTCCTAAATGATCTGACGGAGAAACGTCACTACGAACGGTAGAGCTGTTGTCATCATTTTTATATGAATAAACATGGCTACGTGTTTGTATTGCGAAGCAGAACACGAAGGTGTCGTAGCAACATGTAATTCGTTATAGAAAAGCATAATAGACGAATCTTGCAAAGTGCTTTGAGATGTTAAACTACAATTATAGGTGTACTGGGAGCATGTTTCATCAATCTGTGCAGTCTAGCGGAATAGTAATGAGAGATTTTACATTCAAAATCAAAAGACTTTGATGTTGTAGGTTAAAATAAATAAAATAGTGCTCTGATCCTCCTCTAAAGCTCTCTCACACATTCGCTGTAATGTTTCATCAATCAGATTGTGCGAGCTGTGCAGACAGAAGCTGTCCACTAACTTCAAGTTATTAGCAACACATGTGACTAAAATTAATGTTTCACTAGCCCTACGACCCTTCCGGAAGTAGCTGCAACAGCAAGCCGCTTATCCAACACCCCGAAGGTGACAAGTTGATGATACGCCATCCACGGTACGGTGCGTTGCTACGGTGTGAGTTCCACAGACACTAACGCCCGGTGACGACTTGATGAATGATAGTTTGTGTCAGTAAGGGTGGCAAAAAATAGGTTCCCTCTCTGGTAGTGGCCGTACAACAACACGAGCATAATGGCACCACAAACGAGTGTGGCTAATCGTAAATCTCGGCATCCCGCATCCAAGAACTTCTCCTGTGGGGGTTGGCCCTCGGGAACTGGGACTCCACCAAACCTGGGAGCCTGTCAACCTGGGCTAGAGCTGGTTGATAAATTGCCCTTCGACAGACTTACTGACAATCGACCGATAGCACTAAATCTCTTGATTGGTCGCTCACAAGCTTAACCAATCCGTCGCCATTGGATGCACCGGCGTATCTTGAGTAATGAATTTTGAATATGGCGCCCGGGTTGGAATTGAATATTCATAAATAACACTAAGCTGTCGATGGTGGAACCGGATCGGTACGGCTTTGTGGCAGGTTAAAATTTGCACATTAGAAGCGGGCATGGCTATTATTTAGACAGGATATTCCAGGTTGTCAAGTTAGCCATTTCTGGCAGTTTAGTTTGGGGCCGTCCTTTGTTTCGTACGTACCGAGTCAAATGATACCGATCTGTTCTATGTGTTTTCCTGTTTCTAAGAACAAACCAACTTCGAAACCCCGGTCAAAAGTGTGTATCCTGTGCTAACGAATATTTTTCATCCATCGGTCTCTTTATCGACAGATATCAACGAGTGCATCGAGTACGGGGAGGATGTGTGCGAGTACGGCTGCTCCAACACGATCGGGTCGTTTACATGCAAATGCCCGAGAGGATTGCGAGTTACGGACAATAATAAATGCATGGGTAAGTTTACCTCGATGTGCACACCATTTCCCACAGCTTCCTTCCTGTGCCGGAACCGTATACGGGTACTCGTTGCCAAGGGCTGTGAGTATAGAGTGTGTACCCCCGGGATGCTCTCTGTTCTTGGGAAAGATTGTCCGACATTGGTGGATCTTTCCCGTTTCGTATGCTTGGCTGTGTTTGCCCATGTTCGAAGGGCCGAGAGTGGTTTCGGGATATTGAAGGTTCCTTTCCATTTCTTCGTGCAGCATCCGATCGGGATGAAACACCCTCTCGTTGAGTGGATCCGGAAGCGCATCTTCATTTGCATCTTCTTTTCCCGGGCATCTGTCTGTGGAAATCCCGAGCAGTGTGGTTGCAGTTGTTATGTGCTTAAGACAATAAGAGCCCGGGGCAGTTCCGCATCGTGTGGATGTCCGCATCGAACCCAACCCTTCCGCCAACGGTGCGGAAAACCCGGCTCATCCAATGGCAATGGCTCATCCGGGAAAGATTATAAATGTTTATGGAATTTAGATTGTTTTGAAATGTGATCTACATAATCAAATTTTCCATACCCTGCCACTGGAATTTGTAGCAGCGTAAAGTATCGGATGGGAGAACGATACAACAGCTACAGGTATCTGCAAATGGTATACTCACCGATGCGTCTGGAAAATGGTTCCCCGGGCAAGAACACTCTTAGAAAACCTACTGTCGAAGGCTTCCTTTGCATTACCTTCACTGTATCGAGATGTTCGGTGCTTGTTCAATCGAATTGGTACACACATTATCTATACAAATACATTAGTCTCGTCACTGCCGGCAGTACCCGAATACCAATGTATCGAAAAAAGAGTCATTGCATGTTGTTGAGCAACGCTCACATCCTGTAGGTTGGCATGTACATGAATAATTAAGCTTACGTTTACATTCCATCAAACATGGTACCCTTCCATTAGGAATGCACGTTCCCGTTTTAGCTTAAAAGGAAAGTCCTTCTTTCGTACCGTGGTTCTGAAACGTTCGTTAAATTAATTTGATTTGTAGCCAGCGCTGTAAAATGTCAACATTTAATTGAAATCGGATTCTTTAAAGTATCCCTCCGGTTGGAAAGCGGGAAATACAAATTTCAGCTTCCATCACGAAGGCATTTGACGGAAAATGGGCGATTTCTGTCCATCCTCATCCCTTTAACATAATTTCAATTGGTTGAAAAGTAACGTCCTCACCCCTGTCTCTCTCACTCACACTCTCTCTACACACAAAAAAGGGTCACCATGCTTTGTTTTGCCGGGCCGTGGCTTTCACGATGACTATTTTCTATTTTTAAAATGGTCGATTATGCGCATGAATTACGGACAATTTTAATTGGAAATCGAGTGCGGAGAATCTTTAATCCAATTTCTCCCGTGCCTAAAAACGTGCACATTCCTGCACGGAGTAGTTTAATCCAGCTGTGTGACACTTGCCGATAATCCTTTCGGTGCCGTATTTCCATTTCCATTTGTTTCGGGAGGTAGAAAAAGGTTCGAATATTGGGAAATGATGTTGGGATGGTGTTGTGCGTTTAATACTAGTGAGATAGAATGAAAGAAAAAACATGAAGGTTGTTTATTGCAGGAAAATAAAAATTAAATGATTTGTTCGACAGCGATCCATGCCATTGTGTTTAATAATTGCCCATCAGTTTATCCGATTCATTAAAAAGCTCACACGTATACATATCAGTCAAAATAACATTATATAAGTATTCAGTATTATTTCGATTTATTTTACTTGTCATCCTATAATGTTTAACGATACGATGAAGGGCATTTTTGATTTTGTTTTTACGTTTTGAAAGCTGGATGTTTTGAAGAATTTGAATTGAAGTATGTTTGAATTTTTAGTGTATGTATTTAGTGGGTTGTATCTGATAGTGGCGCCTTTCTCTAGCGCAATAAGACCGGTAACTGTAATCGAGTCCGGAGAATGGAAAATACAAAATATAAGTTTTATCCACAATAAATGTGTAACAGGATGTTTCAATCAAAAATAATTAAATAAGGATTTTCATGGTGGAATTTAAAACACGTAACAAACATTTCATATGTACAATCAACTTCCAATTAAATATTAAAACTCAAACCATGAATCTTTGAACATGGAAAACATATATTCAAATTCCATAAATCTCATGAAGCATTGAAAATTTAATTTGAATATACTTGCGATGAATATCCATTCAACTATGTATGACAGACAATTTAAACAAATTAATAGATTAAAAAAATTCGTTAACAGTTGACAGTCAAATTCAATTGTAATTCCATCTATTTCCCATTCAGCCCTGATAAATAAACCTTTTCTATTTTCCTAAGGTTGTTTCCTACATTTGCCCAGTCAACAAATAAACGCTATTTTATGCATGTCCAATCGACACAATGTTAAAACGCTACAATGACTTGTACTGCCTCGAACCAAACCACCAAACGGTGCGGAAGCATGCACGGTGCATGGTCGCTTTTCCAAATTTCCCAGAATACGGGTACAATTTTCCGTAAACCGTTTCACCGATGAGCATGACGGGTTAGCTCGTGGCAGAATTTTTCCTAACGAAACCAACCTATTGTACCGTGTTGGTCAAGTTGCAGCTACAGCTCAGCTAGCAGATACCGATGCGCTCAATCCTGCCGGCGGTTTGTGCGGATGTAGACCGTTGTATGTGGATGAGTACGCTCGCCATTATGAAAACCACGGCCCACGAACAGATTTCGACCAAACCCAAACTGACCGGACTCAATGCGTACAATAATGCTCAGCGTTATTCCACGGTCAACTATCTATGTTTGTAGATGTTTGTGCATGGGTACGCGTGTGGGTGGAAATTTCCACTGAGGAGTGGGAAAAGTTCCCAAAACCATAAAGCTGTGGCATTTTGTTCCGAGTTCAAAGATAAAACTTGTTGTTCAGGAAATGAAACCTCGTTCAGCGTACGTTCCTTCGTTTTAGTTTAGTTTTACGGAAGGTTTGTGGGAAAACTTCCGCTATCTAATTGTTTGTACAATTTGTTTCGTCTCTTTGTGCAGCGCTATGATCGATTCTGCAGTGTTGGTACAGTTTGCACAAATGCACCACAGTTGAGATTGTTGTTAAACTAAATCCTTGCACAACCCTATTACCCTGTCAAACGATGGCTAAATCGGTGTCAACCGTGTCGCCTTAGTGCTCGGTACGTGTAAGTCAACTGTTGTTTTCCGACCCAAACTCCATCCTTCCAGTCAATTAGCAAACGACGAGCAATACCGGTGTTCTGGTGGTCAGTGCACTCGGAATGCATATTCCATTGCACTGGGCAGTGTTTAAATTACAGCAACAGTTTCCCTGGCTTCCGTTCAGGAGTGGGCGTAGGAGATTACCAGTGCTTGACCACAGTGTGTCCTTCCGGAATTCAATCTCACTAATGATTATCCACTATCCGGGTGTGTTATCCTTCGACTTCCTTGCCGGTCCACATAACACAACGCTACTGGACGTGTCGGTAATGACTCGTTTTCCGTTCCCAGCTCTGTCGCTATCCCATCTCCCCGCTTGCTATCCGAAAACGAAGAAAACATTCGCCTTCACACTTTAGTCTCAGACGGTGGCGTGTTGGGAGAATCGTCCTAACGACAAACTTCCGTACATACGACCCCGAACAGCAGCTGTAGTTTGTGGTTTCACCGATCCACCGGCACACGATGACAAAACTGTAAATGAGCTTCGATCGTTGTTTAGCTTCCGAGTCCCAAGGGTATCGGGGGCTGTTTCTGTTCTGTGTTTTTTTATTTCCATTTTACACATTATCTGCCTTGTTCACCCCCAAAAACACTATTCGCTTCTGTAGGGACAAGTTGTAGGTAAATTAGGGATGCGAAAAATGGCATTCTCCTGCCACCGATTGCGCAACTGATTGTAGGCAACTTTTGGTTTTCGAATGAGAAGTTTATAGCCTCACCGAATGGCGCCCATGGCCCGAGTGCGGTGGATGAAAAGCCATTCACCCCTGATGGTTCGGAATGGATAAAAACTTTCCACTCCGAGATGGAGGCACACACAAAAAAAAAACAACAAAGTAGAGAGATTTCCCTTTCGAAGGATATAGATGGGGTTAGCTAACGAACGTTGTAACAGCACTGAGAAAGCTTTGTTTATTCATTTGTTTATCTCTCCCTAGCAAAAAAAAAACAAAGGAAAAGCTTTCTCGTTTTTGGTTTGTGTTTGATGTTTAGCACTTCTTACCCACCCACTGTACACCTGCATCCAAATCGGAAGCTTAAGCAAATGATCTTACACACACACAAATACACCGGCCATATTGTGATATGCTCCGAACATCAACACGTGCGGTTTATCGATTGGAACAGCTTTTTTTTCTTTCTCAACCTTGCCGAGAGGTGAAAGAAACACAAACAAAGAGGGAAAACACTGCCGAAAGGGTGTGAAAGTTTTTTTTTCTTCCGAAGTTCAAAGAAATTAGCGTGAGCATGCCGGGCACGTTTGATAAGAATGGCAGGTGCACAATATGGAATCAGAGAATCACACAGTGGGAAAAAACATTTGTTAGGGTTGTTTTACGTATGGTTGCGGGTTACACCGCAACATGTTTGGTTTATCGCGTCGTTGGAAAGTTATTTCGTAAAGCATGTTTCCTGAGATTGGACAAGTTTTGTTTGGTTTTTCCTTTTATAGCGTTACATCTGATTATTACGTCTTAGAAGAATAATTGTGATGTATGATTTGTTTTTTTTTTATGAATCAAATATTAAAAATGTTTTTAACAATATTCCTTTTTTAATTTGAAATATACGAGCACTTAGGGACGTTCTGCTTTCGCTCGAATGGCGATTCTATCATCACCGGGTGAATCACCGGGCGCCTCCACTTATTTGAAATTGTAAGTTAGTAATCGCATAAATCATTTAATAGTTTTAAAACGATGAATCCAATTTTGTTCAACAAAATCCAAAATTGCAGATCTCTATTTAGATTCAAATTAAAATAAAAATAGACTTTCCATTTTTTGTTGATCTTTTCCAAAAATTATTATCAATTGTACTGCATTCTTTTTATAATGCTTTTACATTCAATTTCAACGCCTTTTCAATTACCATGATTTTCATGACTGTTTAATAGAATTTCATACAATCAATTGAGTTGAAAATGGAAACTTTAGATGTCAATTTTTTTCAAGTTTACGATGAAGTTTGGATGGTTTAGCTTAAAGCTTTAACACCATCTTGCAGTTTGAATTAATGGCAAATTTATATAAATTCCAAAAATATTGCCGAAAAACATGGAGTTGCTATTTTTATTGCGCTCAGTATATGTTACATAGTTGCATTTAAACAAATCATGATATACACAATCCATTTGTTATTTTGCTTATATAACTAGTTATTTTTGACGTAATACTTGTCAATCACCTTCCTGTGCTGCACGATATATGCAACAAAGCCAAAACATTATAAAAAAATGACTTGTTATGACAACAAGTGACTCCATTAAACCAAACGTCAACCACGCATTTGTGCAAATTCTAAACGAGTTGTGTTTCGCCCTGAAACCATTCCACCAGTGTGCAATAAATCTCTGGAGCTTAGCGCGATTCATCTACTGTCCAAAATCCACAACATTTCTTGCCCCGATGGTATGTGTGTGGCCACGATCAAAAAGCCGACAAAAGCCTTAAAAGCTGCCAGTCCAGAAAGTTCCGGTTACGGCCGAAGCCCCTTGCTTAACCCCGGGCCACATCCTTCGAGTGGTGTTGAAAAGCGTAAATTAAAAACTCGACAAACCAATAGAAAAACAACGCACCGAGGACCCATTGCAATTGAGGAGGGTGAAAATGCACATGGCTCCAATACGCATTTGTGCATTGTTTTCATTGAAATGCTATTTCCCAACAGCTGCCGACTGTGGGCATCTCGAACGATACGGAAGCATCCGGTTGCCACTGTTGGTGAGTGTTTTGGAGAATCGTTTCGGGCGATAAACAAAACCGAAAAAGAAAAATCCAACCACATACGCAGAAAAAAATAACGATTCTCACACATCATCCACTTAAACCCATCCACAGTATATTTTTTATCGTTGAAAATTCCACCCTGCTCCACCCTGGGGGAAGGAGCCGTAGTATAGGATTAGAGCAGAACTAACTCTGCTCCATTCGGAATGCAGTTTCCGAGTGCGTTTCCCTATCAACAACACTATGGCCTTTTTCGGTGAATAAAAACGCACACCTTCTCATCAAAGCGCACCGAGCTGGGAGAATGGAAAATCTTAACCCAGCAGAAAAAAAAGCACCATTCGGCCAACACTTACGGCCATCATTTGGTGCACAGTTCGAAGTTCATCATCGGTTGATAGTTGAGCATCGATTTATATGCAGCAAACGTACAACAGAAACCGGGTGTGGTTTGCGTTGATTGCATTTTTTCGGGGAACAATATGAAATCGCTTCACTCGTGGTGCGTTGGGTTCGATTTATTTTCTTGCCATGATGGAATGGAGACCGAACTCTGTCGAGTAATGAAATCGGCACAGAAGAAATCAACAGTTCAGCTGGTTCTGGTTGGCACGATGTGAATAAAATTGGGTCAAAGATAAAAAAAACACAAAAATGGCGGACAAAAATAGTGAAACAGGTTTGTTTAGGGCGGCAAGATTTTCCACCCGTGCTCCATATCGTTGGCGAGTTGGTTTGATTCAGCAGATTCTTCATTATTTAATCCTTCGAATGGGAAACCTTTCACTGGTCTTTAGTCACCTATGGCCGGTTGGCCGGATGCTTATCCTTTCTCATTGCACCGTCCGATACGGTTTCGTTGCTTACCAGATGTAAACGAGTGCCTGCTGCGCAACGGACACGGACCATGCCAGGATACGTGCATCAACACGTGGAGCAGCTACAGGTGCACCTGCGACGGACTGCCGGGCACGAGACTGGCGGCCGACGGCCATAGCTGCGAGGACATCGACGAATGTACGGTCAACAATGGAGGCTGTTCGCACACCTGCCTCAATACGCTTGGGCGAGCGTTTTGCGTGTGTCCCGAGGGCTACATGCTGGACGAGGACTGGAAGACGTGCGTCGATGTGGACGAGTGCGCCAACCAACGTTCGATTGCGAGCGAACACCGGTGCCATGGACGGTGCATCAATACGGTCGGGTCTTACCGGTGTGAGCAGGGTGAGGAACACGGTGGCGGGAAGGATGCGGAAGGAAGGTCTACTGGTGGTGCCGGCGATGGGGAGGAACAAGAGCAACCGGACTACGACACACTCTGCCCTACAGGTTACCATTTCAACACGACCATGGGCGATTGTCAAGGTGAGTTTAGGGATTTGGTGTTATTGGAGGGATTTTCGATTTGAGGAAAAGTTTTAATAACATGAAGTAGATGGCAAAATTCCTGTGGAATATAAGATTTTTGGGACCAAACTCTGAGGTTATTGTATTTAGAGACATCTTTATGATTCGTTCGTTCGTAGTTTCATGATTTTCTGGACAAAGTTTTAGCGACATTATCAAATGACATATTGAGACCGATCTTCAACTGTTGCACCACTTTGCCGACTTGCACCACACTGATTATACATGTGTAAGAATTTTTATAACACAAATTAGAAGATTCATATGTTGTATTGATAACTTTATTTCCTTAGAACCCATCATGAATTTTCAAACAAGATAAATTTGACTTAATTTTGAAGCACAAGTTACACATTAATTACGGATTATTGGTTATCTGGATGCTTGTTTTACTTCATCAAACAAATCATTAGAAAAGTGGTGAACGTCCCGCATACTGTTCATTAACCCTTCGGCTCTCTTCTCGCACAGATACGAACGAGTGCAGCATCTCAAACGGCGGATGTCAGCAACATTGTATCAACAGTGACGGAAGCTACTACTGCTCGTGCAAATATGGCTTCAAGTTGGACGTCGACAAGCGTTCCTGCTTGGGTAAGTAAACACAGCTTCCTTTACGCTTATCACAACATCCCTAGTTGCAACATCCCACCCGTCAGCATGCTTGTGTCTTCACTTGATTGTGTTTTGAACAGAAACATGCGTGCGAACAAACCATATTTACCAGAAGTTATCGAACCATACTTCCCTCGCACAGAATTGGGTCAACGTAGTACGCAGTCGCCCCCGTCGGAGGGTCGCATAAAGTCGCTTACTCGAAACAATTATATTAACATTTGTCATAATCTAATTACCGTTTGATAGCCAACACTCATTGATTTATGACACGCACGTTAATGGAAAACGTCACCGCACATCGTTGCGCTTCCCGTTGGGCCCCGTATGTCTGGGGTGTGAAAACTTTGGCTGATGGAACCGAAATTTATCGCCGAACCATAAACGGTACAGCACCGTGCTACGGTACGATAATGCAATATCCGGAGCAGAAGATGAAACTGGAACCAATATCTTAATCTAGCTGGCTCACATCGGACCATCTTCATAACTTTGTGGTTTGAGTGTATTGAGGGCACGGACTGAGCGCTCTTGATAACAAGATATGATCACCACCATTTCAGCCGTCCGTAAAAGGGCAATAGAGACACAGCGGCCTGCTCGAGGGCTTGATTTATTTTCAACCCCTCCATGCTCGGGGTGGACATTCTCCAAGGAAACACTTCAGCAGTGCAGGGCCGAGAAATGGGATAAAATATTACATCATTAAGGTGGATCTCAAGAGATCGGTCTGGACCGTACCGGCCAAGACAGAAGACAACATTCCGCTTACACGTGCACAATCGCAAGAGGGTAATCTTGCCTTTGTGCCTGTACAGCTAGTTGAGTTGACAAATTAGCTTACAATAGTGATGGCATTTAAATTTACGACTGCCTTACGATTTGCCCACTCCAAACCAATGGCCAAACAGAGTGTCATCCGATGAATGGATGGATAGCGAGAACGGCGGCCATTGCGTGTGGATGGGTCCGTTTGTGTTGGGAAATATTAATTAAAAATATCCTTTATTTACACACAAACAAGGTGAATCACTTTTGCTTAGCTCGGTGAGGAAGATAGTTAATTAATTTCGCTTCACAATGGCGATGAATTTCATTATCTTGCCTCGTAGAAAAGGGAAATCATTACAACCGAGATGAGGCTGTCCATTGCTCGTTTTTCAAAATGGTGTTTGAGAAATGGTATCACAACGAAATACTGTGAAATGATTTGCGTAAAGATGTCTTTTTAGAAAGCAGGAAACGAAGGTCATTTGAAAAGCCAGGAAGCGTGACCTGTGACGTGAATGTCAATTTTCACTTTGCGATTCACAGTCGGTCGGCAATCAGCAAAGAAAGGAAAGGACTTTGGATGTCACTTGCTTAATGTGACTCTTCCTGGGCATCATGATCATTGTTTTTTTGTTCGTTTTCGAACCAATCGTGAAAGTGATAAATGTGAATCGGAAATCAAACACGATTTAACACCAAGAGCGCGGGAAAATGGACTGATAAGAGGGGAAAACTCACGATGGAGGTGCAGGAAACCCATCAAATAGAAAGTAACAGCTCCGTCTTTGCAATCCTCTCGCTTTTCCTGTTGTTGAGTGAAACGTTTTACACAAGTCAATTTTGCCTCCAAGAAAGCAATGAAAATTTATAGCACGAACAATTGGAAACGAACGGCGGAGTGGGGATTAAATGTAAAAGAAGCAAAAGCGCCACGTGTAACACTCCGGTGCAGATTCATTAAGGGCGGAAAAGGACGTTCGGACATTCGCCTTTTGCTCCTCATAACCGACGGCATAAAAGCAGAGGCACAATGAGCCGGAAACGTTGTCGGTGGCCATTTGAAATTAATTGAATTATTCAAAATTTACCTTTCGCACACCCAGGAACGGGAGAAAACGATGGTTCAAAGATGGTCGGTTGGAAAATTGCAACCGAATGGGAAAGTTTTTCCTCCTTCGAAGCGAAAAAGTGTTTTTAATGAAGAGCATTCTTCCAGTGCGTTTTTTTTACTCCCTTTTGCTCGTGGAACCATCTAACAGTGAAGAATTTACACTTCCTCCGACAACAAGAAGCTTGCCACGGAACAGTGTGTTTGGACATCCGTTTGACCCGCGGTAATGTTATCGCGATGGAAATCATGGACCTCGCCCCGTTCATGGCTCATTAGGCTAAATATTCACCGAATGTACCGGGCAGTAATTATATTCCACCAGTGAAGAGGGAATGAAAAAAAAACGACCGAAAATTCATTCACCATCGTACCGTCTCGGACAGAAATGATTTTGCGGTCACATTTACGGTTTGGAATGTTTGTGTGAAATGGTTTGAGTCAGCCGCCCCCAAAAAAAATGTGTTGACCCCAAAATTCCAAAACTGACAACCTTCATCATGGCCGAACGAAAACTGGTTGGGAACGCGAAATTCGATGAATTGAATGAATTAAACAACTTTTTCAAGTGAGTTCAAGTGGCGTACGGGAAAGCAGAAGTACATTCGCAAGGGAAGCAAAAGCACACACAAAAAAAAAACTCAGTCAGAAAGCAAAGAAGCAAAAGCGAAAGGAAATGGAGGATGTGAAATTAAAAAATCTTCCCCGCGACGTGAGCGGCATGCCTGAACCAGCCGTGCAGAGCGGGGAGTCAGCAGCGCACATAGCCGGTGTAAGCGTAAAATTAATGAACGATAATGAATGGAATTTTGATTAAAAATGCAAATTTTCACACCATGATCTTCGGCTTCCCTTGCGCCGTGCAACGCGTTAAGCTTCATTGGCGTTTGTGAAGCAATTTTGCGGATTTTTGCTACGGTTTAGCGGTAATTTAGGTGTCCACAGGGACACCTTTTTTTCTGGGAAGACGAATTTATACGGTATACTGGGCCTGGGGGAAAAAATCCCCGCGATGAATGTGTTTCGTTTGGAAATGACATCGTTTAATTCGACAAGGCTTTAGCACATCCACACGGAACCGCCGTTGAAAGTTTTATGATTTATTTTTTGAAAGATTTTTAAGAGAGACAATAATCTGACATGGATCATAGTATAGTCACAAAAAAAAGCTCACCCCGCTGAACTAGGGAAAGTCTAAATAGCGTATAATTAGTCCCCGGCACCAAAAGTAACGCCCGAACGAGCCGCCATTAGACGGGGCGGGATCTAATTTCGGCTACTGCTGCAGCCTGAGCGGCCATTTTTCCGCTCTCAATGCGCGAACCGTTGCAAAAGAAAACTTCTGGCAAAAAGTTTTTGTCTTCTTCCACTTCCACATCTTCTGACAGACAGCACACGGTGGTTGGTGGCCATCATGGACGGTGGTTGTCCAGCGTCCAAGGTGTCGGTGAAATATTTTAATTAAGTTCACTTCAGCATAAATTACTACCAACGCTTTCCCTTCGCTTCTTCCATAAACACTCGAACAGGTGTCCTACCCTCGATAGCGGGTAGGAAGCATCAAACAGAACTTTAATGGAGTCATATTTCATCGAACCGTCGTCGCTTTGGCGCAATTGGGTGGATACTTTCACGCGATAGTGGGTGTAGTTTGATGGAAGTTGATGTTGACGCTGGGAGAGGTTTCATTTAGGTGCAATCGACGCTTATTTCCGTTGATCGGTCGATGGACAGCTTTAAGGGAGAGGTAATTAATTCAAGAAGAATTAATTCAAAGTGGAATGTTTTAGTAATGGGTTTGTTGCCATTACATGAAGTGTAACTATTGGGAAAACAATCAGCGCTATGGAATGTGTACCTATACCTCTGATGATGCCAATAGTGGTTGTAGTGGAATCAAATTTCTGCGTAACAATAATTTAAAGGTATCAATTCAATATGAAGTATATACTGAAACAGTAAAACCAGAAGTGTCGTTCCAACAAACGTGAAAAGAATGGGTTACATCCCAACAAGGTGTTTGTAATCGCCTTCTAACTCCCGAGGTTTCCACGTGGACTTTGTTCCCGTTCGGAGAAATCCAGTTGCACAAAACTTAGTTGTTGAAAGTACACGGGGTTTTCCAGGGTTACCTTGCTGAAGCTCATCAGGTAGTCACAATACCAAGAACATCTGGATGAATGTGAGACTTCGACGAACGTCTTTATTGAATGCGTTTCTTTATGGTTCGTAGTAGCATGTTCGAGCAAGTGAGCACGGAGATGACTTCAACGTAAATCACTAGACAATACTGGACCAGGTTCTCAGCAATAGACTGTAGCGACACATTGAACTACAGTAGTACAGGCAATGTAGCTGGTGCCTCAATAACTCAAACAGCAACTTTTGTATATGCCTATTCCACGTCGTCTGTCCACAAGGACGACCTAATAGGACTTTATGGGCTTTGTCGTCCGGTGCCATTCTCATGACGTGACCAGCTCACCGGAGCCTGGCGAGTTTAATTCATTGCACGACAATGAGGTCGTCGTACAATTTCTAAAACTCGTCATTTTAGTGGCTAGTCCATTGTCCACTAGTCTAGCCTAGTAGTATAAAATAGTCTAGTAAGGCATTATTACCAAGCAGGTCTTAACGCTTAAACGTTTATACCTCTAACCACCTTATTCCGTGGCAATTTGGATAAAAAGTTCAGTCTCTTTTTAATTAAGCTGATGTGGTTATACCGTAAACGGCACGGACAGCTTTTTTGACTTTTTTATTCGGCATGTTTAGCAAATGTTTGAAGTAGAAGATGTGTTTTCTTCACATGTACTATCCTTTATCGAATCCCACCTAGAAGTCAATACTAATGAACTGAGTTGAGGTTTAGGAGTATTTCAATTCTGCATGACATGGTATTAATCTTTGCTAAGGTTATAAATAGTGTATCAACCCCTTTAAATGGCAATGTTTTTTAAGTTAAATATTTGTGACTAAACGTCTGAAGATGCAACAAACAATTGACAACAAATTAAAATATGTAGAATATTTTACCATATTGCGTTTATAATCTTAAAATATGTTGCTTGTAATGAATTATTAATATTTCAAATTTGTTGATGTTAGTGGTAATCATCACTAATAATGGAACAGCAATTGTGGGTGTTTCCTATAAAAAGCATACTCTGCAAGATGACGACTGTAATTAAATCTCCTCTCAACAACCACATCAAATGAGAACATGCTTCCAGTCGCCTTTTTCTGTTTCTACCTCAAACCTTATAAAAGCAGCACGTTGCAATGCAGGTGTTGAGCCTCAAAAGAATTCGCTTTCTAACCTTCGTTTCATCTCTTTCCACACTTCCCCTTTTCCACAGTGCTGAACGACTCGCTAAGATTGGCCGACATCGCCTGTCCGCCATTGTTTCCACCGCGCCACGGTTACCTCGAGTGCAGTCGACCGATAGACGAAATTGCGGACGGTCCGAACGGGGGCAGCCTCAAGATTACCAACCGTCCCGGCAGCCAATGCATCCTGAAGTGTCCGACCGGCTACCGGCTCGAGGGCAAATTCTCCAAAATCTGTGGCACCACCGGCGAATGGATTGGCGATGAGAATGGCACCTGCATACGTAAGTAGATGCGCAAACCGATCGGAGTATGCAGATGTGCATAATTGACATCTGGAGGCTACAATGGCCGTGTAGTGGTGGGTTTTGCAATTTTTTGCATGTCCCCAGCGTGTCAGTTGTTTGTTTCCGTGCAGAAATCTTTAGGAGGGATTTTTTTGTACAGATTTTCTCTGTTTTGTTCCCATCCGGAGTGTTGCGTGATTTTTTCGGTTGGAGGCAAATGCCGCAATCACACAAACACATTGCGGAAACGCAAAGGGCAGCAACATTTTAATATCAAGCAGGTCCACTTCCGCGTCGGCTAACTTTTGCATCATAATGGCATGATAATTACGCTGAAGCGTTTTCCACTCAACCGAACGCTGATTGAATGACGGTTTCCAGTCGGGTGGAATGGCACGGACGGACCGAATGGTAATGAAAAGCGTGAAAATACACGGCCCTTTAATTTGCGGACAGTGATATCAATTTGTGCGTCTTTTAATGTGCAGCAATTTAAGTGCCGTTTGTGCAAATTGTTTTCATTTGATACGAAACCTCAAAAATCCTGTCTGTGTGTTTAAGCACTCAATAGCGCCACATTGTTGATATTTGTGGATTCGAATTTGTGTGCTCAAACAAATCACGTTTGAGGGTAGTGTTGAAAATTGTTTTTAAATTAACGATGAGCATGACAACAATGTTAACCCACATTCGGTAGGCATGGTCGTTAAAACTGCAATATACAAAGTAAACTAACGGTCAGAGGTGTTCGAGTGGAAACTAAATTTGTGTTTATTTTGTTTTTTGATAGGAATTTAATTACTAATTTGATTGAAGGTTGTATCAAATTAATTTGAGCTGAACTATTTGTTCGTACTCTTTGCATAGGATATCCACAACCTAAGCTTCAATGCCCCACCAGTGTCAACGTGGAATTACACCCGAATGAAACCGAAACCACAACAGTTCGACTGCGACGCCCCGAAACGGACGTCAGCTGGGAGCGAGACGTTCAGGTTGAACCGTATTGGGTGAAGAAGGATAGTTTCGCGCTACCACTCGGTAGTCTTAATGTTAGCTACTCGGCCAAACATCCCGTCTCAAAGCTTCACACCGAATGTAACTTCCTCATCAATGTTCTGCGTAAGTATGGGATGAGCTCTTTGTGAAGGTAACATTTCAACGTGCATTCATTTGCTTCGTTTCGATCAGCTGGATCACCTCCAAGAGTAGACTTCTGTCCGGACACGCAAGTGTACACGATCGAAGGACGACACCAGAGCGTTAAGGCAACATGGGAGGAGCCCGTGTTTTCGGACAATGTCGGTGTCGTGACGATCACAAAGTCGAATGTAAGTTTCACCTCTAACGATACAAAATGTATTCCTCTAGTATAGTGAAGGGAAATTTTGAACGAACCTGGTGGATCGGTTCCGCTTCACAATTGAAGTGAAGGACAGAAAAAAGCCTCTTTTGTTTCAGAACTATTCCCATAACTATTTTAGTAGTATTATGAAATGCTTTTTGCATACATTTAGGCGGTTTAATACATTAGATGAGATAGAGTATGTTTTATTTGTTAAAAATATTCATTGAGTAAATTTACATGAGCGCTATATCTCCCTTCGAAAAAACTAGAGCCCTGGGACAGACTTTGGAGCTGGTAGCCATCTCATCACGTACGAAGCGCACGACGATGCGGAATGGAAGAGCAAGTGCGTCTTCAAGATCGTCGTAAACGTGAACCCGGAACAGCAACAGCAACCGACCGCACAGTCCCACTTTCAGCTACCGATTCTGTACAATCGGTTCTACTTCTAAGCCGTGAACCGGATCGCCTCCAACGGAGACACACGCCACGCGGATTGTACAGATGCAAAGGACTATTATTTCACGAGCCTGGGTGCGGCAGTGCCCGTGTAGCGAACAAGTATTCGAGTGCGGTTTTTGTGGAGGTAGGCAAGCTTTTTATCGTCGCAAACAGGCACAGGTGCTTGAATAAGTGATATACAATAACGCAAGAGTTTATTCTATACACTACGGAAGGGTGGATGAGATGGAGCAGAACACGAGATCTTATCGAAATTTGAGGTGGCAACCTTCTTCTATCGAATTGTTGAATCTCGTTAGCTGCTGCTTGTTGTCCACCCTTTCTCTTCAGAGTATTGGAAGAGATTATACATAAGAAGCAAATATCAAGCCGTACATATACAGATCCCAGTAGATGGTAAGAAAATCCTAGTCGTAAGCCAATCAGTATGGAACCGTGCGCATGGAACACAGTTTCTAGCGATCATTCCGAAGGAGACAGGATTAATCAAAACCCCAAATCAATATACACGGAAGGGAGTGGTGGTGGAGCGAAGAGGGGATGATGTTTAGTGTGCGAAGGTGTTTTAGTTTCATCTAGGAAGAGCCACCGATTAGGTAAATGAACGCGGTCGGCATTCATGTACATAGCATCTTTCGCTGAATTTGCAAATTCTTAACATAACACATAAGACGGCGTAACGCAAAAAAAAAGAAAACGATACGCAAAACAATAATAAATCCCCTTCAAGGATGCTTGTGGAATGAAACAAACGAGCTGTTAACAAGGCGTTTTGTACTGCGGGTTGCATACTTTGTGGCACTTGTTTCAGATAATGAGCGTTACGAAAAATATGCAAATCGCATAACCAAACTCCAACATACTTCGAGGAAAGTTTTTCTTCTTACACTGCCCGTTTGTCTCTTGTCAACAAGTTTCGTAATGGGGACCCTGTGCATACCGGCGCATGGCGATGAACATAAATCACACTGGAACTGGAACAGCAGAGGCGGAAGCAAGCGATTGAACCAAAAACACAGTAGCGCAACGCTTCTAAGCAGAAGCTTAGTAATCGTAGGGCAAAAGCTTTAGTTTTGTGGTTTTAATGTAAGATAGAGCTGCAAATCCCTCCTTCAACCCCTCCTTTACAACTCCTCCAGGACCATCAATTACGGGCGAGCCTGTGCAGTGCTGAGTGGGCAAAATGGTGAATATCATCAACCGTAGGAGAGCAGTAGTATGTAAAAAGCATTATGCTATGCCCCCGCTCGAATTGGTTTGGAATTTCAATATCAATAAAATGAAAAGTGATGAAGTAATTTCAGAGAAAATGGTCCCCCAGCAGAATTGACGTTCAGTGCCGTCCGAAAAATCTTATATCCGCAGCTCAGCATTTAAGACGCTGCTTCCGGGAGACGGAAAACAGGTGAGTTTCTTTCCTTTTTTTCCTCTATAACAGCATCTCTTGAGCTAAATTGGCTTTAAATAGTGTATAGTTTTGTTTTATTTACTTAATAGTTTCAGTATTAATCGTTTCATGCCGCGTAGCTATTAATGAACATATCTTTCGGACTTGCTTAATCTAGGTATCAGTTGACTTTAACGCTAATAGTTCTATTTTTCGCAATAAACAATTTTGTTAATAAGATCAAGAAATTGATGGTGATGCCATTTTGCACAGGGAGACAAAATTTCCAATGCGCCAAAATTACTGCAAACCGCATCACAAAATGGTCATTCCATGATCTTTCTAATAGCTTGCTCGTGTCTAATGTCGCGTTTACTACGAAGGGTGATATAGGACAATGTTTCGTTGCAGAACGTATCGGAAATGGAGGATATGATTAATTCGCTAATTCTACCCTTTGCTTTAGCGTTTCTAGAGTTGTTTGCGAGGAAAGCTTTTCGTTCGAGATTAGAAAGCGTTTATTATGGTTGTGTTTTCATTTTCAAAAAGCAGCCGACAAAATCCCGATGAGAGACTTTAAACCATCGGTTGTTTTGGAATTGTACCGATGGGTTTGTTTCGTCTGCGAGAATTATTCCTTCGTGACCTTATGATCACCGTGCTGTTCCGGGGGACTGTCGGCACGGGTTTCTTCGGCATGCGCTCGACTGCGCTTTTTTAGCCAACGACGTGGATGTTGCTGCCGATGTTGCTGATGCTGTTGGTAATGGGATGCACTCATCGAGCCCGAGGAATACGGCTCCCCATGCCTCTGGGATGAATGGAGAGCTCTCGACGATGAAGCACCATCCAGCGTGCTGGATGGCCTTGAAGTATCCGCCGAGGACGTGTAGACCTTGTCCCACGAGGAGTAGTAGCGAAGCAGATTATCTGCAAACGATAGCACGAACAAGAGATATCAAGCGCACGTACGGAAGGAAAAACCTTGAAACATTGTCACGCGTGTTTAAGGGCCGATTGCTTCGACATTCCTCACGGGCACTTTCGACAATGTCAATGTCATAATGCTTGATAACGATTTCAAGCGTAACAGGCAAAATTTAGAACGCTTGAACTAGATACATTTGAACTTACTGTAACGCTGATGCTGTTGGCGTATCAGTGCTGGGCTGCTGTTAGGTGATTCCTCTAGATGTTGCAGATGCTGCGCCAACATTCGCTGCTGATGGCGCAACCGGGCCAACTTCTGTTTGATGCGTATGTTCTTCACCACACAACCTTGCGGTACGTGCAACTGTAAGTTGAGAGGAAGCTTGTTTAATGAATTTGTATTTTTTTTCGGTTGAAGACGATTTTATATGAGCTTTAGAAGCAGTTTCAGTACTCATGCAGATTGCAGTTTTAGTATTTGATGAAAAAGCTGTCCATTCTTTTTAAATCATCCAGGTGGTCTTGTTTGAACAAGGCTGTTATTTGTTTTGAATCTTTTGTTATGCAAATTGCATACTTTTAAGCGTTTTTCAAGGCTTTGATTTGAGAATTGTTTGATTTCTATGCCATTTAATAATGAATTATACGAATGATGTTAATCGCAATGGGACTAAAATATTTCTTATAGAATGATAATGCGACTCATGAAATAGAAAACACATTTTATATACTTTTGTATATTATACCTTGCCATAAGTAATCATTAATTTTACTTACCCTTTGTAGGATGTTTCTTCTAGTGCTATTGCAAGAGAGTTAGTAGTTTTACAAGAATTTTTTGAAAAATCATTTAATGAATTAAATCTCAATGGAATAAATCATAATTAAAAGTGATTATTTTTACGTTTAGTCCTGCTCAATTTACTTCAAGGCCTAATTTTTATATCATTTAACAAATGTATTACATTATGCATCCAATGTAATTTGGACCATAGATTCAACTATCGACCCATTACTTCTAGTAATGTAATAATCTTCATACGTGGAAACTCGTACCACCCCATCCACCCACTGGAATCAATTCTAATTGCATTCCATTTTGGACGCAATTAACTCATCTATGTCACCGTTCCAAAAATCAGCGCTAAACCATTCGACCAACATTTCTAGCTTGTTGATGCAAAAAATGAAATTAATTATACCACTGGATGAGGGCCGCAGCATCCCAGTGTCGGTGATGGCCAGTGCGCCTCAACCGGTCAGCGAGCAGACACACACCGGAAGCGCTAAGAACCGTATCCCCACTTTGATCCTGCAGTGTGCAGCACGAGTCAACTTTTGCGAGCCCCAAAACCGGAAAGTCAAATAAAGTGCACCGAACCGGCACATCGATTAGAACACTCGGGCTCCCCCTACCTCCCTCCCCCCCACCGAGAGTGGGCGAATGGACACGTGCCTGGTGGGAAGGAAAAAGCGACGTTTGAACCCAAATCAACAGGGAAAGTTCAATCGATGCGGTGCAGATTTTCCCCCGTATCCGTTTTCTCCATTTCTGGCTTCGTGGTTGCGTTGCGTGGGACGACAAGTTTCGGGGGGGGGGGGGGGGGGGGGGGGGGGGGGGGGGGGGGGGGGGGTTTGCGAGGGTGGTAAACGGTGTGATTGTGGACATGTGGTTTTTCGATGCGGCTGCTATCACACGCTGCCGGTGGTACGAGTGTTGTTTATACGGTTGTAAGCCACAAATACTGTTTACAGGGCGCGCAACCATACACACCGGAGTGGGAAAGCAAACCGAAAGCACCGACGTGCGGTTTTTGGGCTGCACTGCGGATGTGGGACGTGTTTCGTACGCACAGAGTGAAGTAAAAATCCCCAAACAACAACCACACCGCTAGCCTACTGGTTATTAAGCGTTTAAACAAAACATTTGGTCATGATGATTGCATAACTTTAGGGAGCTTTATTTTATGCATGTTGTACTTCGACGCCTTAAAGTATGCATTTCACACACCACAATGTTTAATAAGCCTCAGCATTGTTTCAGTTTTACTAACAACTCTACAATCGATGTTCAATGGTTGTTAAAACTCCTTCCATGTGTATCCCCGTTTCCCGAGTATCCCTGTCAACGTGGGCAAGTGGCATTCGCTTCCAAATTACCTTTTCCGCCTCACTGCACAGCAGTTTGCTAATCAAAGCAATAACTCACATGCACGCGCGTAACGCAAACGCGCTCCCCACATGTACACTCGCGACCCGGAGCACAAAAACCGCCAATTATGTGCAACATTCACCCGTTATAGGAGGGAGTGAACGGGTAGCGAGTCAAAAATATGGCACCACCATTCCAACCCTCCATTTTGTCGCGTTTCGGTTGTCGCACACACACACACACACACACGCAGTCATTGAACGTTTTAAAGGGTTCAGTTTCAAAGTCAATAACCACTGAAACGAAGCACCCAATTTCGTGTCTGGTGCAAAAATTCCAATATCGTTACCCTGCCCTGGAGCATGAAATGTTTATTAGCTTAACTGCGATCCGTGGAAAACTGATTGACCTTTTCGTGATGCTTTTAAGGTGTCCTTTCGAGGTTCATGAGACTGAGCTTTGTTGTAGACATTTATCCAATTATGTTATAGAATTTTATAACCAGTGCTGGATGTATCGGATTTAGATTTACGAATATCTTTACTGAAAACTCGATTGTGAAGACCGATTCCCCCCTGTTTTTTTGCAATTCATCATCATAATTATTGGACTAACCCCTTCGCATTGGCCTTCGAGGGTTAATCTGAGGATTTAGGAATTTTGAATGTTTCATAAATCTTATGAAAGATTTTTTGCTGAGGATACTATATTTACGATTAACTCTTCTCAAATCATCAATTGAGCACAACTCTAGTAGTAACCTAATATTTTGAACAATGAATATCAGATTAAATTAAAAAATATGTAGAAAAAGTAATGCAAAATGTATAAACATGAAATCATTACTTTAGATTCCTTATCCGTAAAGGATTATTACAGCAAGTGAAAATTTAATTAGCGTTCCCGTGATTTATATATCATCAACACGTATGAGTGAAATATTATTTATTTTTGAGAATATCAATCATGATAATAATATTACCTTCTTCTACAAAATCTCAATTGTCGTATAATGGATGTTGGAAAACTATATAAAGTTTAATTCTTACCTTATCATACAACGCTTAGCGGTAAGCGATCAAACTACACTTTTGCAAACGAGACAAGTTTGAAAAACACAGAAAGCGTTCCATTTTCCGAGCGAACAAATTATCATTCAATATTTCTCTCATTTCCTGACGGTAAATCACTTGCATCAAGTGATAAACATTTCATCCCCTTACCAGTCGGAAAACTTTCACCGAGCTGCGTACCCAGCGTCCATGTGCAGCTGCGCCAACGCAGGGTAATCAGAGACGCAAGCGAAAAGACTTTCAGCATCGTTGTCACCATCGCCAGCAAGACACCGCTCAAACAATCGTTTGCTCATTTTACAACTTGTCTGCGTTTGTTTTGCCGCCCGAACGGTGCCCGGCGCTTTGTTTCGATGTTGTTTTTCCTGATGTGAAGTGCAAAAAAAAAGCACCACTCGCGTGCTGGCGTGCGATACGCGAATGCAAAAACGCCAAGTCGCTGCAATCACTTTTCTTGACTTTTCTTCCTTCCTTCAATACCTTTAGATATCCATCCTTCTCACACCCAGTTTCTAGTTTGGTAAAACTTTCACAAAATCATGGAAACACAAACTCGCACACAAGCCAACGGAAGGAACAAAAAGTGAGCAAGAAAGTGCTGCTACGTTTCTTGCCCGTGCAAGTTTTTGCCTTCCCAACGATCGACAGTACAAACATAAATAACCGCCGCACTCGTCCATTCCCAGCACCCATCCCCCCCCCTCCACCCATCTGGTTAAAAATGAACAGAAAGTTACAAAACTTTTCGCTTCGTTGTAGAGATTCGCGCGAACGTAACGAAGGCACAACTTTACCCTTTACAGCTTCACGTTTGCCGGATGCAGCTTAAGAATGTTGCTAAACGGGCTGCTCTCAACACTTTTTCCACACCATCTGTTGCGAAAGCTAAGTGTTTATGTATGTGTGTGTTTGTGGGGACTATTGTTTCACAGTAATTTGGACACAGTTCCACAGCTAGCGTCAGTGGCATAAGATAAGAAGGAGATGATCGTGCATTTTGGTTAACTTTCTCGTTAACTGCTGGTTTGATACTGGCAATGACGTGGTGAACTAATCTTTGCTAGTATTAGCTTTCAGCCATTTTCTGCAAGAATTTGCATAGTGGAAAGAAAATTAAATAATCCATTGCATTTGCAAAAAAAAAAAAACAAATTTTAAAGGTAATCAGCCCATCATTTCTGTTAGTTTATTTACCCAAAGTTTGATGTTGTAAGTCTTGCCTATCGAGTGACAATAGCAGCTTTGTCGTGTGAAGATCAGTGTCGATATTACTCACACTACTATTGCACCAACATATTGAATGAATCACTCCACAATGAGCTATTTTTTTATAAGTTTGTATTGCTGAAGATCACCCAAAAGTGGAGATAGCGAAATTCTTGAGTGACCTTTTTTCTAACTATACTAGATAATTGAACTTACTATTTGATTATTTGATATCGTGCATTAATTTGAACAATCATAAGATTTTTAACTGATTATCAATGCCTCCAGGGGGTTGCCTATTGAAAAATTTTCTAATATGTAGTTTTTCCAAAGCTGTGAAAATTGAGCGGTGAGAAGCAGAAAAGTGTTGTTTGAAGGGGACCAGTCGGAATGGAATTTGATACTAATTCTTAAGTGCAAGAAATTGACACTCCAGTATCAATCTATCGATCAATCTATCCTTTCTAAAATCCATCCTTGGAAATCTGCTTAGAAAAGAGAGGAAATGTATTATCTAAGGGTACTCCAGGACAATTTTAAGAAATAGATCAACCCTTATTAAAAAAGCACTCTGAACTACATGAAACATACTCTCTTGTCATGGTTCAGATAAATTATTTGGGTTGAAGATAGAGTACAAAAAAAAACGTAACATTCGCATGATATTTTACAGATAATTTTTCAACATCATCGCCTTATCTTTTCCTTCAGGAATACTGCCGAAAATTTGCAAACTCCTGTTACATTCTCCACATATTTAACAGTTTGCAAACACTTATCCTTATCGAAACTGCCAGCCAATACCGACAACCGTTGGAAGCTCCCGCGTACTTTCATTTACAATGTCAGCAGTTTTCCATCTTTTTGCTTCGCTGTACTTTGTGAAAATGAACTTTTTGGCTCGTTTTTTTTTTTCGCTTACTGCACTCAATTGGCTAAGTGTTTTTTTTCTGTTTGGTTGGTGCTCTGATCGACAAGAAGTGTGTGTAAGTGACTGTGTTGAACAGCAAAGTGTAGATAAAGTGCAGAAGTTCTTGCAAAAGACATGACACCATCCCGCTCTGGTAATCTTTCCTGCTCTGCATGATCCACACTTTCTAAATAATCATTAAAGGGGGCTCAGAAAGGAAGGTTTTACTCCGTTCTTTTCTGTCTGTTTTTTGTTTGTTGTTTATTTGTTTTTTTTTGCTTTGCCTTCCCAAAAGTCGTTCGGAAGAATTTTTAATTAGCTTCCAGTATTATGTAATGGCGGTGGGGTAGAGTGGTGGTACCGTTTGAATTTATCATGAGCCAAACTTTCAACTCCCGAGCACACCGGCGGACAGGGCCATCATTTGCACTGATCGGAGGACAGCCATTTTGAGTATCAAAGCTTCAACTTTTCCCAACCGTTGGTGGGTGGAGTCGCTTCCTGAATGGCGGTACCCCGGACCAGCAAGAAGATTAAGGTTTATGATTGGGACTAAATCAAATTTTTCCGAAACACTCCCGAGCTACCCGTCGTCCGTCTGGTGCCGTCGTAGTTTGTGCAACTTTCGGTGCGGTAGTGGTAACATTTTGCTGGAACGATCTAATTACGAAACACTGTAACTAAAGGGGCAACATGAAAAAAAACAAAAAAAAACGAAAATAACATCCCAAAACAGACAACGAGCGGTCGATAATGGTTGGTGTGAAAGGGAATAAATTTGCTTGTTTACAGGTAGCTTTTAATGAATTATCAATTACTTGTACAGACGAAACGTCTTGGCAGTGTGGAGAAAGGTTGCTTTCGCTCCGTACCAGGTATGGTTACGTTTACTTCTGCATTAATAATTGAACGGTGTGGAAGCGTTTCAAAATTGGCTTTTTTAGTAGTTTTTCTTTGTTGCTCCTCGTTTATGAACAATACCTTGAAACTTTTAGTTAGCAAATATTATTCTTTTCCTTTTGTAAGACGTGTTTTTTCTTACAATTTATTTTTTTTTCTTTAGTTAAATACCTTTTTTAATGAATTGTTTGAATCGAAATGTTTAACCAATGTGAGTAGTTAGTTAGTAAATTGGAAGGTTTTTCTGAATATGTTTTATGTTTGATTTACAGTACTAAGCAAAAAAAAAACCTATTCCTGAATAGTCTGTAACCATATTTACTCATACTGACTGCAGTAATAAAGAAGTTATGCCTTAAAGTAAGCAATTTCCAATCCAATTTCAAAATTCCAACACTTTTGAATAAACAGAGAATAAACGAACATTTGAGAATATGTAAAAAAAAAATCTGCACGTCGTAACAACTAAAATAAAAATAAAACTATTGTCAATTCAAGTTAGTTACACATCATGGTAAATACGGAACACAAATAGCACAAATCATAGTAACAAATGCGACTGCAAAAACATCCATACATGAAACAAGGATAGGAAGGAAAAAAGAACACCGCTTCAATAGATGAAAAGAACAATATAAAATGTCATAAAAATAAAACCGATTCCAATCGATTGCTGAACAACTGTCAAAGAACGCAAATCAAGCACAGTTCACGTAACAACAATGAAATGAGCATACAAAAACAGAAACATCTATGCTAGCTTATCATCGTTATACACAAAGCGTAAAAAAAACGAGAAAAAAAAGGAACAGAACAGAACGAGAAATCATAAAAACGACACAAAAGCAAACCAGTCAAAACATGGCGAAACGATGAACAAACAAATGGTTTTGATAACAAAACAAGAAAAAAAAGAGGAAAATAAAATACAAACACACAAACATGCGAAAAAAAGAAAAGGAATAAACACACTCATGAGTTGCACAAATACACACAGCACATCAGACACAAGCGGAGCCGTTCGGTTCGCCTACCGGCAATGGTGGTGAGATTTGATTCAATCTCCGCTGTGCGGTGGACATTCCCGGCTCAACGAAATCGACCAATGGCAAATGGTTCCGGGACAATGGACGATTGTGTCGCTCCTGCTCGAACCGATTCCGCTGCTGTTGTGCTGCGTGCTGACGGTGCTGGTGCAGAAGCTGATGGTGGCTGTGGTATTCGATATTCGTACCCCGCCACTGTTTCGGCAGCTGTTGTTGTCGATGACGCTGCAAAAGTGAAACAAATGAGCCGTCCGGATAAAGGCCGTACCAAATGCGATACAAGATAGACATACACACACACGCGCACGCACGAAAAAAAAAATGGCGCAAATCCAACCGTGGTGGAAAACCAACGCTGCTGATCGGTTCTGTTCTGTTTCGCTGATGACGATCGGAATTTGTCACATTGTCACAAGTGTATGTGTGTGTGTGTGTTCCAGTGTAAATGTGTGTGTGTGTAGAGACATCATTCCTGTTTCCCACCGGGTGGAAAAAGAGGACGCATTCCATCGACGTTGACAATGGGAATTGAGGCCGGAAAATTGATTGATTGTGTCATTAAATTGTATGCAGCAGGATGCATCACGATGCAATTTACGGAAAAGCGCTTACCCGCTCCACAGACACGTGCTACCCGTGCCCCCTCCCCCTCCCCATCCAGATCTAAAAACCACAATTCGAAAGTCCGTCCAGCGTACATGTGGCCACTGTTAGTCTCAATCCACATCGACCATAACACCAGTATCGAGCAGTTCTGGGAAAATTTTGTCCACCCGCAGCATTGCGGTAGTACGATTTCCCAAAAGAGATTTTCCTTATCAAGCTCTCTCTCTCTCACTCTCTAAACTCGAATAGCAAAAGGGGAAGTGGAAAACTCGCAGGGTGGTAGAAACGACATGTGTTTTTAATTAATTTTCTTCTCCCATTGCACCTAGGGCCCTGTGAAGTGAAAGTGTTGCGTTGGGATTTGAGTGGATAATTTACAGCACAGCAAAAAAAAAGGAAACATTTTTCCGCATCCATCCAGGGCGTTTGCCCACTGGGAGAAAAACGTGTCGCACCGTTGAGGCCTCATTTATCATCAGCGATGGTTTTTGCAATCGGGGATTGATTCCAATTGTCCATAATTGATGATAATTCCACGCTTCCGGCGCCGATGCTCGCTTTGAAACCGAATGAAGGTTTTAATTTATCGTAAATAATAATATTAAGAATTAACCCTCCGCCCGTTACGGGATCCCTTCGTCACGCGTGCATAATGCATATCCTACGCAGGTTATGTTGAAGGCAATCGATGCGAAACAGTCCGTATGATGGTTGCTTCCGTGCGCAGATATGAATCCCGCGGATGCGATAATAAACGGTAGCGCAATTTCATTATCGTAGGACAAATCGAGTAAAATTTATTTGCCTGTGCGTTGGCTATAATTGATATGATGTACATATTTTACACGCTGGCAATTATGACATAAATTAATAAATGGCAACGTGTGACACATTCCTGCATCGCGTGAGAGGAACGCGACTATTGTCAGCTGTTGACAGGTTGTTTTGTAGTGTTGGATAAAATGCTTATTTTCCCGGAATGAGATGAATTCTTTTAGCCAATATGTGGGATGAATATCCATTATGTGAATGTAACCGAACGAAAACACGATAAATACGTGTGGAAAAATATGCAAAACTCCAATGGAAAATGTGGAAAAATGTAGGAGTTGTTAGAAAACATGAAAACCCCCTCTTGAAGACATTGAGAATTTCTGTAGAGTATTTTTTAAAATCTCGAGGAAAGCTGCTGGAAAGCCATCAGATTGGTATTTGGAAAATCTTTGCAAAAAAAAGCAAGACAGTTCTAGGAAACATACCGGAAAACCTGAGATAAATTCTGTGAAAAATGTTTTAAAAGCCTTTTACTACTGTTGATGAACCCGTCTAATACATATCCGATCCAATCTAATCTAACCAAAAATCCTCTAGAAATCGAGGAGACTTTGCAATAATATGGAATTAACATTGAAGTTGAAACTGAAATATATCAATACACCGGATATGACTCTGGGTTATTTTGTGTAGAATATCCAATGTCATAGTCGAAGGATCTTTGCTGTTTTGATGCTCTTTGTTATCTAATTTTGTGAATTTTTGATGAAGTTGTGGAAGGATTTATAATATTAATTCTATTACTATTATAATCATTATTTGAGGGGTTCACTAGTCTACCATACGTTGGCTTAATTAATATTACATAATTACACAAGAATTATACAATGATATACCTCGTACGTATATGATGCAAACAGTGTGAAGATAAATAATTTGTCCGAACAAATCGAACAAGATAACTAAGGTACTGAAGAGACTGAATGAATCAGATTTAATTGTACACTTATAACTTCATCCACTCAAGTCATCCACTACTTCAAGTCAAGGGTAAGCATGAAAAGGATAGGCTTTAAGGACTTTAGTCCTCAACCCATCCCTAGAGACGGTCATCCGCGTCTGGAGGGTGAAAACGACAGTGATGATCTTCTGTAAGTCAATCCAGGTGTCGGCATATGACCAGAACCTAACATAGACATTATAGACATAGACATCATCGGTCTACAATTCTTCTACGCAGCAGATGTCTCCAAGAGGATCGAGCACGCGGCAGAAAATCTAACCCATCCCAAAGAATCTTTTCAGGCAATTCACCTGGACCGAAGAGGCGTGTGAGGCCCAATTTGAGGTAGAATGATGGTGCAGATGAGTCTAGAGAACTTCTGCAGCAGGCGCAGATCGGAGCATCGGATAATTAAGTTAATTGCACGGCACATGATCAAAAGTAATAACCACTAAAATCAACGATAAATGTATATCCCTAGATAAGGGACAACTTTAGACCGTCATGTTTTATCAGATGTGTTTATATCAACTTCATAGAACCCCCTCCTAACACACACACAAGCAAGAAAAGTCCAAAACAGATGCCCCGAGGCTTCCGTTGTTTTGGTCGCATAAAATGAGGCATACGACGTGCCAAACCGCAAATCCAAATAATAGCACACACGCATGGCGGCTTTGACAGTCCCCAGCACCAGCCGCCAGTGGTGTTGACGTTGGTGTTGGTGGTGTATAATTGTTTATGTTTTGGGAATTAATTACGGCTATAATAATCAATCGCAAACGCCAATTCAAATCCAAAACTCGCACCCACCGCGGGGGCGGTACGGCCCACAAAGGGCGTCCTGACCACCAATCCCGAGCAGATGGATTGCTTTGCAGTAGGTTCGGGTAGGTCACCCTTTAAAAGCTGCACGGTGGCAGGGTTGTTGGCAAATATCGATTTCATTATGATTCATACAGTGAAGAGCATTCCACCTTGCTCGAACGTTCGCTCAACCGAATGATGTACGAACTGACGATGGGTAATGATGATGATGAGGTGAATGACGTTGCTGAAAGTAAGCCACATTTAGCAAAACCTCATTGGGGTTGGTTTTCGGCATGATAAAGAGAAGGGGCACGAATGGAGGGATATGAAGAGAGAGAGAGAGGGTGAGCGATATTAAAGCATGACTAAGCACAACTTCCACATCCGAGTGCACTAAACCCATTTAAAGCACTTCTTTATCGGGTGATCGTTAACGCGAGTGGGGTTAAAGGATATGGCGAATTAGCTGTAAACTTTCCGCTTCCTGCACGGTTGCGCTATGATAGGGATGATGCATGCAGTAGCCCAAGGGAAACTACATCTCATGGTTATGTATTTCTTCCACTTTTTTTATCATCTTTCCATCCGTACTAAATAAAGCAGATGGAAGCTTTACACCAAGTGAATTTTGCACCATCGAAATATCCTTCCAGGAATGAGCGTTTGTGTATCTTCCGTTTGTATCCGAGCCCCTGATTGATGGGTGAGGATAGGGAAAAAAGCGCCCAACATTACAGGATCCTTTCATCTGCATAGAAAAGAGGTACACATCAGCAAACATTCAAGGTACGCCAAACTGTACTATCTATATCAAACAGAAACACATTTTGCTAAAGAGTTGGAAGCTTTCTTTTGTGTATTATTTTTCCCCCTCTCTGATAGGACAACGATACGTGGCTTGTTAGGAGCATCGAGAGCACGATAACGAGATAATGTTAGAAGATACAGCTTCAAACTTTACGCTCCCAAAACGAAAGGGCTGTCAAGCAGGAGCCTTAGGAGAGCAATATTTATGGCAGTGAAATCAAAGCCACTGTGTTAAGCCGAATGTCGATAGAATAGCTGGCAGTACGGGGCAGCAAATCCTTCCGGTGAGTTATTATTTTCCTTTAACCCGTAAGGCGAGTGTTTTCGTCGAATCCCCAATAATCCTTTCCTGAAGCGTGCTCCACTTGCATACACTTTCGATCGTTTAAAAATGTGGGTACATGGATGTCTTTCATCCTGCTCGCATATAAACCTTCCTCAACAGTCTTTCGACGGCGGTTCCATTCCACTTTCCTCGTCGGAAGGTGCTGGATTGCTTCTTGCTTTTTCGTAAAATTCTGGCTCGATGTGACTCGATAAACGCAGCAATGGAGCTCAAAGGACACGAATATTCATCACACGACGGAAATGAAGCATTTTTGTTCCTCCACTGCCTTACTTACGGTACAAGCAGCAGATGAATACAATCAAACACAAAAGTGAAGAACTCGAGTATATGAAAGGCAGTGTGGCAGTGTGGAGAAGCTTATGAAAGAGCACACGTGTTTTTTTTTTGTTTCATTACGTGTTTTGTTGCGTTTAGAAGTTTAGAAAGCGAGAGGGAAAAAAGCGTATTAGCAAAAGAAGGAAACTCTACGGCAGCATCGGTATAAATAGGTTCAGTACGTTGGTTCGCATAGGCAGCACAGTCGATCGGAATGATCCGCGCGTTGACAATGTGAAAAGCTGTATGAAGGACAACACGGAGCAAAAAAAAAAGAAATAGCGCAAGAAACACCATTCCCGATGCAACCATCCGGTACCGGGTCGTTTGATGTGTGTTTGAATGGGCAAATATGAGTTTTCCTCGCAGAGTGCAACCCGGAAGAAACATACAGGCTGGAACAGGACGAGAAAAACCGACAAGTCTGTGAAGTAGCGCCCAACATAACATAGCAAACCAATTGAAAAGTGGTGTACGAAAGGAAAACAGAACGGACAAACAACACCCAAGCCACCAAACACTTACGCTTATGATATCGGACCAGACTCCGAATACAAAGTGACCCAACGGTGGTCGGTGACAACGCGCTGGGATGAATATCTTTTGCTGTGCGTACCAACACGCTATTTTGCATGTGATCGGCACCCTACAGGCTGCAGAATCTGAACGCTGAAACCCATCGCAGTGAGTAGTATTTTGTGGCACACAATTTCCTTACCGATGGACACGTCACGGCGTGGAACAACATCCGATATGTGGGAAGAATTTCATACGCTGCAGAACGGGTTTTGTCCCGGCGAGCAATTGTGCACACCGTGTGCAGTACAATGCCTTTTGTAGTCGATGGAATGTAGTCCTTCAAAAAAAAAACGCCGGCATCTTCGGTTGAGGTGAACGGGTAAGAGTGTGCAAAGCGATGCTGCAAAGCAATAGCATTCCAAAGAGAACATTCCAAAAATAGATAAAGAATTCATTCCTCTCCTGGTTGTATAATTTTGTCTTGCAGTTTGTATACTTTTAGGGGCAATAGTTTTTATAGCGCAACGCATATGCAATCCGCACGACAAATTCGTGCAGCTGTGCTATTTTAAATGCTAAAATTAACAAGAATTGAAGCTGTGAAATTGTTTCTAACCGTTCATAACCTCCATTTATCATATTTGGTTGCAAAAATTGTTAAAATGTCATTTAACAAAGAGCCATGCGTATTTACACCAACCAAAGAACCTCATACCAATATCGGAACGTTGTGACGCTATGCAAACAGTTTAGCACCAACACAGTACGAACTACTGTTGGTTCCGCGTACTGAGAGCACCATGAATGCATTTTGATTTCCTCACTACAAGGACAGCGAGAGCAATCCGAACGACGAATGACGGCGCATCCGCTGATGCACTAGCGAAGCCTACACAATTGCCATTGTACATTGGAACCGATTCGCGCATTTAATGGAAATCTGATGTCCGCCAATTTCCCCCTGATGAGCGTTACAGAATTTTGCATATTGAGCTATTCATTAGCAATTGGGTTTCAGGTAACCAACGGCAATGATACTAGCCGGAAGGGTCTTCCCGTTCTATTAGACACCGATGCCGTCGCTTATTTAACCCTAAACAGCCGTAATATGAACTGTTTGATTTTAATTATGTCCTACTGGATTTCCTTCCTGGAAAAGCAAATGGTGCACTGTGGTAATTTTGGTGTACTCCAACGAACTCATGAGGGAGAGCTTCAGTGAAACGAGAAGTATATTTACAGATTAAATATTAAAATAATTTAATTATCTTCATGATCTGATCCGTTAAAAAGGGTGCAAATTTCAAAGTGTACCTGATTTGAGAACGAAATGATCTAACAATAATTTTAATAGGAATTACAATTTTATCTGATTGAAGCGCTTGTAGTGTATGATACGGTCAGAGAATTCTTGTAATATCAATTTACACAATTTGGTCACTCTATTACTTGAACTGAACGTCGACAATAATCGTTTAGTAAACTGTTTTGTTGTGCAAGATGCGTACTTTTTTTAAATTCAGCCTTAAGGTATGCAATCTAGTGATAAAACGCCTAAATGGCTGCAATACACAAAACAAAACGATCGTATTACTGCTCCTTTATGGCATTCATGGCCTTGCTAAATGATTTTCTGACCTTTTCCATACACCTGTATCATTCACACAGCTCAACAAAATACCCATTAGAGTGGATGCTAATAATAACTAGCTAAAAATATGCTACCAATCATAATGTCATAGCCAAATGTTTACCAAAACCTTGCCCACACTATTCCTGGGTAGGAAAGATACACACACGTGAAGTAATGTTCCATTCCTTCGGTAAAAAGGAAATACAATCCGACCCATCGACCTCTGCCTTCCAACTAAGATAGTGCGACCGAACAATAATGGCGGTAACCGTATGGAATAATTTAATAATTGCTTTGCCGCCGGGTACGAGAACGCCGGTGATGGTACGGTTGCTGCGGCACACTACTGCGAAGGATTCGTTGACCGTCTCGGCTAAGTGACTGGGTCTGGGTCGGTGGCTGCCGCTGCTGCTCCCTGACCCAATGGAAGATGTCGATAAAATATTCAACACTCTCCGCATCGGTCGTGGCATTTGCCTCCTGCGAACTGTCCGCAGGCGATTGTTCACCGCAGTCCACTGTCTCCTCGTCGCAGCACGGCGATGATGATCGATGTTCGATGATGTGTATTATGCGCGATCGATGTACTTGGTGCGATGGTGCGTAGTGTTGCCGACGGTGCCCGCCGGCCTGTTTGTTAGGATGATGATGGTCGATGGGAAGCGTTTGGTCTGCGGCACCAACGGCGGTGGTGTTGGTGTGCTTGTGAGTAGCGGAGGAGATAGGGGTGGCGGTGGTGGTGACGGCGGCAGTGGTGTTTGTTGCGGGCCGTTGCCAGAGTAATCGACTCGGCGAAGCAACCGGAATGGTTGAATGATAATCGTTCCGCAAAGGCAACCCATGGGCATGGGATGGATGCGTGCGGTTGGTGGAATTATTGGTGAAGGAGGTGGTCACGGTTAGTCCCGCGACAGATGAATGATTACCTTGACCCATTAGTGGCGTTATGAGCGCGGTTTGCCCGGGTGCCCCTTGGCTGTTGTGGTTGCGATTGTGGTAATGGTGCTGATGGTCGTGGCGATAGCGATGATTATTATGATACCGATCCGAGCCCACTGGCAGCCCGGTCGGTTTCTGCTGCTGTGGCTTATGTTGCAATTGTGCTTGTTGTAGCGGGTGTTTTTGTTGTTGTTGTTGGCGATAGTAATGGGATGATGGTGGTAGCGAACGTGTGTGTGCTGATGTGGCAAATGCATACGGTTTCGTCTTATCGACCGAAGCAATGGTAGCCGTGTTCCGGTGCCAAATGGTGTGTAAAACAATGTGCAGTCTACTACTTACGGGATAATTGTTGCCGTCCAGTCGTACCGGTGGTTTACCGGGACAGATGAGATATGATTCGTGGTTTTCGAGTCGGTTCATTTCCGCCGGCCTTGGACCGCCTGTGGCCAGATGAGGACGTCTCGGTTCCATCACCTCCACCGGAGGGTCTGGAAGAAGCACAGGGTAATGTGACTGTTGGAGGAACATTTCGGACAACTTAAGCTCACCTTTAACCACCACACGGAAGTTACAGTTTGCGCTCAACCCATCGGCATCGGTAGCGATATAGTTGATGTAGTGCAACCCGGCTGCTAGTACCTGACCGGGTGTGTTGGACTTGTACAGCTGCTTGATTTCCGACACAGATTCAAACTTGGGCTCCGTCCAGAACACCGACCGGGAAGGTTCGTTACGTTCCAGCTGTACCTCAAAAGATTCCGGACAGTGTACCACGGTTGGAGGTTTTCTTTCTGTATTAAACAAGAAAAGGATATCAGAATACATTAAAAACTCAAGAAACCTGTGACTTAGAAACTTTACCTCGTATTTTTATCACAACTCGACAAACATCATTCACACTGCTCGTTGGACTGCGGGCACGGAACGTAACGATCGTTTCGCCCGCAGGCAGTTCCACTTCCAGCTGTTTGCCCCAGGGTGGATGCGAATCCACGTACTTGTGCCAATCGACGTTCGATGTCGGTCGCTCCATCCGTACCTTCATCGTGTACTGACCCAACGGCAGGACCTCGTGTATGTCCGGTGGACACTGGATGTACGGTTTGATTGTGACCGGTGCTACGGTGGTTGTCGTAGTTACCGGTTTTGCTGTTACCATTGGAGTGTCCAACGGAACGCAACGCAAATTATCCCCAGGTACCCAAGTCTGTGCCAGACTGCACACAGCTGTTCGCTTGGACATCGGTTTAAAACCAGGCTTACAGTGGAGAACACATCGTTCGTTGGCGAAAATCTTACCCGCCGTACATGCGACCGGTAGGATGACGCCATTTTCCGGACGAGGTAGCCTTGGACATGCGAGAGCTGAGAAATAATATACATCAGTGTAATCAGAAGAGATGTTTAAGATATACTTACTTGAAGGATACTTACGAACACAGATAGATTCACCCTCGTCCCACTCTCCAGTTCCGTTACAGTGTCGCACCGAAGGTCCGTGAAGTTTGAAACCCTTCTTGCACGTTATGATGCACTTGGATCGGTAGAACAGCTGCGTCTTATGTCTGGACCGTGTACACCGCACATCGGCATTTCTTGGAGCCTCAAACGGTTTGCAGTTATCCTTCAGTTCCGCACAATTTTTGCGATCTTGCGTTAGTTTAAAGCCTACCGGACACACACACCGACTACCGCCAGCCGTATTGATGCACTGAGCCTTCGATGCACAGCCACCATTATCGCTCAAGCACTCATTAATGTCAATACATTGTCCAAGATCGTTCTTTTCA
Organism: Anopheles minimus; assembly: GCA_000349025.1. Lineage (NCBI taxonomy): Eukaryota > Metazoa > Arthropoda > Insecta > Diptera > Culicidae > Anopheles > Anopheles minimus. The sequence continues at coordinate 9,673,205 of KB663721.1, forward strand.
TATCCTGTGTAACAGTCGCACCGGTACGAACCCTCCAAGTTGACACACCGCTGCTGACAGTTGTGATCTTTCGACTGCAAACACTCATTATGATCGGTACAGGATGCTTGATTCGTTTTGTTCAACACAAATCCTTCCCGGCACGAACACACCGGCAGACCTGCCTTTAAGCTGCAATAATGCTGACAGCCACCATTCCTTAATGCGCACGGATTCGCCACCTCACAAGCTTTCCCATCCGCCATCAGACTATATCCCGGGTGACATCCACATCGGAAACCACCGTCCCGATTGATGCACAACTGACTACATCCTCCATTCAGCACGGCACACTCATCGATATCATTACACGTGGCGTGGTCTTCTCCAAGTAACATGCCCTCGGGACATCGGCATTGGAAGCTTCCTTCGGTGTTTTGACATATGTGCGAACAGCCTCCATTGAAGTTGTTAATCCGACACTCGTCAATGTCCACACAGCTCACCTTATCGATGTCCAGCCGCAATCCAGACGGACACGAACACTCAAATCCACCTTTCGTATTTAAACAATCGTGTGTACACCTCCTAACCTCATCGCTACACTCGTCCACATCGGAACAGGTACGATTGTCCGCCGCTAGTCGGTGGCCATCCTCACATCCACAGTGATACGATCCGATCGTATTGATACAATGATGCTCGCATCCACCCTGATCCGGGAGCATCTTACATTCGTCCACATCTTCACAGCTTAGTCTGTTGCGACCCAGTCGGAAACCTTCAGGACATTCACACTCATAAGCTCCCGGTACGTTCACGCAATGATGCGAACAATCGTGACTACCATCATTACACTCATCCACATCGACACACGTCCGTTGATCATCTGCAAGTTCGTACCCGATCTCGCAAGAACAACGATGCCCACCGGGCAGGTTAATGCAAATATTGGAACAATTTCCATTCTCCATCGTGCACTCGTCCACATCCTGACACGTGTGATGATCGTGCCGCAATTCGTAGTTCTCCGGACAGTGACATTCGTACGACCCTGGAGTGTTTAAACATTCGTGCGAACAGCCTCCATTTCTTCTCGAACATTCATCCACATCGACGCAAGTTTTGTGATGTTCACCATCCAGCTGGAACCCTTTCGGACATGAACAACTCACGACACCGTACTCGTAGTGACATCCATGAGAACATCCACCATTATTAAGCTCACACTCGTCCACAAAGTCACAGGTACGATCGTTCTCCTGCAGGAACAGTCCCTTCGGGCAGGAGCATTGATGGCCACCGAGCAAGTTGATACACACATGTGAACAGTTCCCATTGTTATCTTCACACTCGTTAACGTCCATGCAGGTGCGAGCATTCTCCGCTAGCTTATATCCGGCATGACACGTGCAGTGGTACGATCCGGCCGTGTTGTGACAGTTGTGATCACAGCCACCTCCACGCGCATTAGCACACTCATCCTGATCGACACACGTTCGTCTGTCCGCTTCCAGCTCGTATCCTTCGTAGCAGCTGCACCGATAGCCACCCTCGAAGTTAAGGCAACTCTGCGAACATTCTCCATTGTTCTTGTGACATTCGTTCACATCCTCGCAGGTGCGTCCATTGCCTCCCAGTACCATTCCCGCCGGACAGAGACAAACCACCTCACTGTCCGGATCGCATGTATGCGAACATCCACCATTGTTCAGCCCGCAAATGTTTGTCGTTTCGCACGTTTTACCATCCTCCGCCAGCTCCATATCGTCCGGACAGTCGCAGTACGTTTCACGGTTGTAGAACGTGCAGATATGCGAACAACCTCCATTATCCTTCCGACACAGATCCATCTGTCGGCAGATACCGTACTCGTCCATTGCCTTACCCTCCGGACATACGCATTTGTAGCTACCGTACGTGTTGCGACACTCGTTATCACCACACAACCCATCCAGATCGTTCGTCTCATCGGCACACTCATCCACATCGTCGCAGGTCTTCCCATCGGCGGACAGTGTTAAACCTACCGGACAACTACACCGGTACGAACCAGCCGTATTGTGACATTCGTGGCTACAATCATGCCGTCCCAGCAGACACTCGTCACGATCATGGCAGCTGTGATCGTTCTGTACATATCCCTCGGGGCATTCGCACCGATAGTCTCCGCTGGAGCTTCCCACCTTCCGACACCGGCCCGGTTCACAGCGCTTTCGCTGATTCTCATCACAATTGTACGCACTGTGGCATGTCTTCTGATCCACCTCGTCCAGCAAATAACCTTCTGGACAGTGGCACCGGAACCCTCCGACCTCGTCGATACATTCGTGCGAACAGCGTGTCTTGTTTGGGTTCTCGTACAGATCCTGGCAAAAGTCCCGCACACACGTGCGTTGATCGTTGTTCAGATGGAACGCTTCCGGACATCGGCACTCGAATGATCCGATCGTGTTGTGACACTCGTGTGAACATATCGAATCGCTTGCATCTGGATCTTCCCCATCGGTGGAACATTCGTCCACGTCCTCACAGTGTTTGCCATCGTCCGCCAGTTCGAATCCATCCGGACAGGTGCACTGATATCCACCGTACTGGTTTTCACAGTAGTCGCATCCGTGATCCGATTCCTCGCATTCATTTATATCTGAAAAAATTAAAACCGATTAAATGAGTATGATGTTTTAAGGAAGCTATTTGCACCGTTCATAAATTGACAGCTTCATAGGCGAGCAAACCTTCTATGTGCAAAAATTGGGTGCCCATAAGGCCTAATTAGAGATTCCCTTTTCAACAACAACGAACAAGTTTCATTGAATAGAGCATTTAAAAACATCTCCTCCTACCCATTGGGGGACCAAATTCCATGAGGAATAAAAGCTGTAGACAGGCCAACCATATCCCACCTACGAGCTGATGATGAGAGACGAGTACAAACGTTAATGATCTTCGAGGAATCCAAACTTAAAATTTTAATAGATTTTTCAATAAGTTCGAATATACTGATATTTATAACAAAGCAAATGAACCTATTATTCCTATTGTTTTTTTATCAGGCAAAGCATGAGTCCCGATAAGTAAAGACAATTGACGTTTCACTGAATATTAGTATCAGTATCAGCCTAAAATTATGCAATTTGTATTACATGTTTAGCTTAATTGCTTGAATTGTAAGTTGATTGCACGCTTAAAACCCCCGAATAATCGTATTGTACATTAAATCAGTATAGTTTGCAGTTCTTTTGAACTATCCGTTGTAAGCATCTGTCGCCTCGCTACCATTAATTGTAAAATGATTATCCTGCCACATCCTAGCTCATGCTTGTTGGTTATCAAACATAGACAACAGTACTGTATAATACTTAGCCGTGGCATTACCCAACAGCATATGTGTTCCTCTCGCACAGTCCGTGGAAAAGCACCGACCTACCGAAATCTGCGATCGAAAAAAGGGAAAACGCATGTGTAGCACGTGTCGGTACAACATCCCGGTACAAGGCATAATCAACGAACAAATTACGAGCCATGATTAACAGCGAACAAACGCTCCACGGTTCGGTCCATAATGCCCAAACGACCAGCAGTGGCGTGGTGAAACCGGCTGCTTAAACATTGTAATAACGATCAAATCCGCTCCGCTGTAGAGAAATCCGAGGGCGCTCGCGCTTGTGTGTTTGTTTGCGGTGACACAATGAACGCTTGTACCCGAAAATATTGCCCAGGCCCGGAAAACGCTTGTACGTTTGCGCCGGCATACAACCGACCAGGGCGGACAGTTTGCCACATGGTGTAGATTCATTTACGCGTGGTACAATATTTTTTGCGCCCCATCTTTATTCCCCTTTACCCTTGCGACATACAGCACGATGGCACGCGCTTCGGTTGGGATTTTCATATTTCCCAGTGTCTCTTCCCCGTGCTTCCGAAGCACCGACTTTCTGCAATATTCAATTAACGGGCTGAACCCGTCGCCGTGTGCCTTCGTGCTAACGGGGTTTCAGCAAAAGTAAGCCCACAAGGAAGAACGACAAGCGTTTTGCACTCATCAAGGATAAAATGCAAACTAGTCGCGCAAGCTGGCAGATGGCAGAATGTTTAGTGGCCTGGTTCATCCCGACGGTAGGTGCACGGGACCGCAAGCTCGTGCATACGGACGATGATGATGAGGTAGTACTGTGGCCTGGCTCGGCTCGGAACTATTTGCATAAATAGAGCGGGCTGTGGTTTTATCGGGGCTTTAGTGTTGGCTGCGGCCAGCCATGTTGCTAGTAGCGAGCTAATCGAAACGCTAACTAACATGTCGGCGTAACTTCAGCTGGTGATGAAGGTGGTCGCGTTCAGTACGGTACACACTATAGTTTTTAAAATTAACACATGTTGGAAGCAGTGCGGGAACCTTTTCAAACTAAAAGAGTTGACGAGGAATTCATTTTGAAAATGGTTCCCAAATGAAACAGTTGATCATCAAAAAATTATTGGATAATGAAAAGTTGTTTTGATCAGGTTCTAGACAAGAAGATTGGAGTGCTTTACAACGGAAAAATATATTTTCAAACTGCACTTCAAAGCTGTAACAACTTAACACCCCCAAAAGCTTTCGGACTCCATGTTCCTTGCTTCCGTTACCTTCTTTGTTACCAACCACCATTTAAATATCTTCCAATATAGCTCACTGGCTCGTTTTCTGGTCCGTCCGCAAGAGTTTTACGACCTCGGCCGGGCTGCATTTAAATTATGACCGACCATTTCGGTCGACTTCCAATCGGCTTACGACGTGCGGATCATTAACATTTTAACAACCTTTGTCCCCGGGCCCAGCATCCCACTGAGTCACCGAGGTGAGCGTGTGTGTGCAACAAAATGACGCCACCTGGCCAGGTGAAGCTACTTACACACACACACACACACACACAATACGATCGATTTCCAACCAACACCGGCAATGGAACTCTTTTATCCGAACAAAGCGAAAGATTGTTGTCGCATAAAAGTACCGGGTACTGGGCGTCTCCATTTGGTTGTTGGTACACTGAAAGTTGTTGAAGGGCGGTTCTGGGGTTTATGTGGTGTGTTGCAAATAAAGTTTTGATCGTAAATTCGTTCGCCCATTAAATGGTTGTGTAAAGAAGGAAAAGAAGAGGAACGTCCTGTACTTTGTCATGGCCGTTGTTGAGGGTGCGGTTTTTGCGAGGGGACTCTGTTACTCGCCCCATCAACCGATGTGGAGCTGTTGTTTAAAGCTCACCCGAAAACTTCCGGCCGTGACGCACGTCACTCTCACGACCAGTCGGATGAGCTCACTCACCTTCAAAATGGCCTGTCGTTGGATTCAAACGTAACCCTTCAAGTATGCGTCCATTTGTTTTTTCCGAATCGTGCTCATTATCATGCTCATAATCCGTTTGCTTTGGCCGATCAGTTTCCGCTTTGGATGTGGTCATCTCACCAAGGACATTACCGGGAGCGGTGACTTCATCCTCTTCTTCTTCTTCCTCCTCCTCCTCTTCCTCATCCTCATCGTCTTCTTGGTGTTCCTCTCCGTCGGTAACTTTATCGCGTGTTTCGTCGCGTCGATTCACCGAATCTGGTGCAAAACGATCTTCCCCGTGATGATGCCGATGAGCGTGCGATGAATCAACCGGAATCGGCTCGTCCGGTGTCGTTTCGCTCCCATTTTCCAGGTCATCATCACGTTCGCCGCTACCATCGTCGTCATCCGTCGAGCCGCTTCCGGCGTTTTCCGCTGATTGATGGGATTCTTGAGGCAATTCATTTTCGCTCAATCGATTATGCGCTTCCGTTCGTTCTTCCTCATCGTCGTCGTTGTCGTTTTCATCTTCGGTGTCACTGGCGCCATCATCTTCCTCGTCATCTTCCGCTGTTGATGGTTGTTCGATATCATCAATGGTGGGCTTTGGCAGACCCTCCAGGCATCGATAGGAACCGAACGTATTTTCACATCCATTGGCACATCGTTCCGCGATGTCTTCATTTTGACACTCGTCGATATCTGTCCACCGGAGGCGAGCACGGGAGATGGAATGTTGGTTTGAATTTGTACAAAGTTTTGCGGTGTAATTACAAGGTTTTATGTTCGTTTGATGATTAGGAAAGCAATCAGCGCAAAGCGAAATAAAAATGAATGCAAGCATAATGCAGTATTGTGATGAGTTTTTGGTTATTAAAACATTTGAATGAGGGTAATAAGCATTGAGTTATATGTGTCAAGCAGGTTAGCTATCAGATATGTTTCAAGTATGAGCTAAATGGTGCCGTGACCAGGATTAATCAGTAAGAAGGATCCAAAAGTTGTGTTTTATACAATTTTATGCTTTTTTTAATTTTATTTGTTCTTTTTTGGAAATTTTCTGTCTTTTTCTCTTCTTTTCTTTGTATGTGTTTTGCCGTTTCGTTCATTATCTGCTGCTAATATTCGTGGTGTAAAGCTCAAAATTCATTGATAAAGAATTGGATCAACTTCGAACGGTTAATTTTAAGCAGAAAAATAGGCTTTTGATAATATTAAAAACGGAAATTTGTTTCAATAGTGTCATTGTATTTATAATTTTTTTCCTAACATCAAAACCAACACTTGCAACATAAAAGTATTTTTGCCTTAACATACCTTAACATGCCTAACATACCTTTCCAATTGAAGGCTTTCCAAAGAAATTGTCCACCGACGGCAAACCCACAGCTGATGTAAGATAACTTTCTTCAGTGATGTATTAAACTACTTTGCCCTAACGAACAAGCATTCCCTTCCTATTGTGTGCATCAATCAGACTGTGAAGGCATACAAAAGATCACCAACCTTCACTCGCTTCCGTAGCGTTCGGAAGTTGTGTGCTTCGAGATTTTCCCACCACAACATCTGCGTGCAGAGTGGGAAGAGGGAAATGCATGTTTTGCCCTCTGTACACCGCTTTTCCCATCCTTGCAGGCGTGTTGGAATTTAGTTTATTTTCTAGCAAGGTTTCACCAGTCTGGTGATTGCACGGCAACAGCTTTAGCGACAAACGCGTCTTGCGGGTTGCACATCTGACTAGATTTTTTTTTCTGAGAAAACGCCCGGTTTCACATGTGGGAAAGTTGCCTTTTTTCCAGGGTTTCCCTCGTGTGCCATTTCCCAGCATTCGGCAACTATATTTCCATCCAAGTATTTCAGGCGGAAAATTATAAGTATAAATAATAATAGAGTGCCTTCGACCGGCGAGTGCATCTTTCCGACGCAACGAGCTGTATCTTTTTCTCCTCTTCTGTACAACAAACCAACAAAAAAAGGCGACCGAAAGTTCATAAAATGCTTCGTCCCGTTGGCCGTTCGTTCGCCGTTTCACCACACTGCGTCAGGCAAACTTTTTGTTCGCTTTCTTCGGCGGAACGAAATCAAATCTCACGATAGCAACGAAGGCGTAGAAAACGGTAGAACGTACCACAAACTCCACAAATATGGTACGCTAAAGAAGAACAAATGTTGGCGGCCAGGAACAAAACAAAAAATAATAAAAACCCGGCACCCGGCCAAGCACCAGGCTCCTGTCAGATTTCGACGGATAATGCGGATGATACCGGGACGCACTGCGATGATGTCTCGAAAGGGTACATCACCCTAATACAGTGCGCCGCAGTAGTGAAGAAAGCGAACATAACCTTAAACAAGAGGAAGGAAGAGGAAAAGTTGCCGATGTCGAAACCCAAAGCCGGCCTTGAGGTTGTTGGTTGGTTTGAGACTTTTTGGGGAAAATATTTTCATAATCCACCAACGAGGTTCGCCCCTATACAGCTCTGGCCTGGTTCGGTGGATTGAATGAAACTTTTCCCACTCGCCCCCCCCCGTTCCCGTCCTTCCTTTCCGTTGTCCTTCTCTCGGATGTATCCGTCAGTGCGCCAAACGGTTGATGAAGCCGTTCTTGGCGTTCTGGTAGACATTCGCGCAAATGGAACCACGGCCATCTCCCACACCACCATAAGCACCGAAACAATGTTGAATGTAGCTCGATCATTCACTCACTCACTTGATGACCAACGACGGAAGGAACCGTTCCGAAAAAAAACTGAACCGCCGGGAAAAGAAGGGATAGAAAATGGTGTTTTTCATTTTCTCCACAAAATGTTGTTCAATCGAGGTCTGGCGTGTTTTTCTCGTGCTACAAATATCGTTCCAAGTCAAAAATCACTTTCACAGCTTAATCGCTATTAGTAGCCTTTCCAACCATTTCCACGAAAAAGCGAGAGAGAAAGAGAGAGATGGGAAGAGTGTGGAGTAAAAGTTTCGATGGACGAAAATCACCCCCAGTTGGGTTGCTTTAGAAGTGGGTGCAAAATTGAAACTTCGATAAATCAATCTTTTGAAACATGCGAAAAGAAAAACCAAAAAATGTTCCGGAAACAAATAATCTAAATCACCTTAATTTGGTTTAGGTCAAATTAAACTTTCTTTAATACCGTTTAATGGTTTTTGGTTTATTTTCTGTTTCTTCAAGTCTTGCGTTTATATCTCAAATTTGACATGGAAAATTATTTTTATTTAATTATAAATCAAATTTTGTGGGTAACACAAATTCAAAGAAAAATTCTTCTCAGATCTTCTATATTTTTCCTACAAATGAGTTAAAATAAATACAAAACGGACCATTCTGACTATGTCAATACAGATCCAAACTCAATATTTTAAAGATGATGAGTATTGGGGATCCATGGACGAGTGTTCCCTTTTCTCAGAAGTATTCATGGGAGAAATGCTTTTATCTCAATGAGGTCCCCTATCACCAGACTTACGCTAATGAAAATGGCACTACCTTAAATGAATTGAATTTTAAATACTTTAATAGTTCCCATTCAATAAGAGCTTGCGATCAGCCGAAGCTAGGAAGGTAAGCTGATCCATTCCACCGCTGTCCCTCTGATGGTGGTGATTTGATGAAAGGTTCCCATCACCGGATGTCTCGCTGCATTGCCGTCGATAGGTACGTTGGCAAAACTTTACCTACCGAGACCCCTTATTCCAGCAAGCCCATTGGAACTATCGGTTGTATTAAAGGATCGATAGTACGAGCCGGACGGTTGGTTCGGCTGTTGGATAATTTATAACTTTCAAATGCAAATTTAAACGGATGAGCAAACCAAACCCGGCGACCTGAACATCATCTTCCGTTCATTGGGGCACGTTGGAGTGACATCAAACACGTTCGTGTGCCGCATGGTACTGGGGAGGTACTGCACCAATGTCTCAATGCGTCTCAAAGTTCGAGATAGAAAGTCCCTCTCACTCTCTCTCTCTCGTTCGTATTCATCTGATAGTGCTCAAGGGAACCACTATGAACGGCTATACGGAACACAACCGAAAATAAAGGTTTACCGGATGCCTACCTTCGCACGTTTTCCAGTCCGCTCCGAGGCGCAACCCATCCGGACAAAGGCAGAAGACGCGCCCAAGCGTTGAAAGGCATCGATGGGAGCATCCACCGTTCGCCTTCGCACATTCACCATCGTCCTCGCAGCTGTGCCCGTCCGCTGCCAGCCTTGTGCCCGGCAAACCTTCGCAGCCGCAATTGTAGCTGCCCCAACGGTTCTCGCACGTATCCTGGCACGGACCGTGACCATTTCGCAACAGGCACTCGTTGATATCTTATCTCCCAAGGTCCAAAAGGGGAAAGGAGAAGGAGTAGGAGAGGGGAGGGGAACACAGATATTCCAATTCCGGTCGGGGAAAATGGTTCGAGTTCGGGGGAAAAGCGTGTGTGCGTGATTGGTGCGATGCGCATGGTGGTGCATTGAATGGATGTGATGACGTTTAGAGTGATGGTAGCGGTATGGAAAAAAAAAGAGTAAAAGAAAGAAACACGAGTCAAGTCGTTAGAAATGGTCGCAAATGCGCTTCCCGCGTACTCATGCCGGATGGGCAAATGATGGAACAAAAGAGATCTACTTTCCTAGCTACCAGAACGGTTATGTGGGAGAATTTCATATAATTTTCCACTATATTAAAGTGTTTCCGAAATAATTAATTTCTTTAGGGTTTTATAGTGTTGTGTACTAGAGTGCGTTGAAATTGTGCAAAAATTAATATAATAATACACGTAAATGATACTAAACACGTCTAAATGTGCATCATATGTTATGCGGGTTGCATACCTTTTGGCGTTTTGCCTTTCTGATGGCATATGAATCACTACAAGAATACTACATCTCCTAACAGAATAACTACTACCATAACAACATAACCGCTTTACCAAAACACTCTTTATCAGTTGGTATATCAAACAACCAGAGTTGGTAAATGTGTTTCAATGTTCTACACACAAATACATGAAGGAAAAAGCGCGATTTTTGAAGTGCCGATATGGTTCATTTTCAACAAGCTAACATGCTAACATTTGAACTGTAATAACTGCCGTCGGTTTGTATGTAACACTCACTCTTACACCGTTACATAGTTTAGGTATATTCACTTTCCCAGCCACCACTATCCGCGCACCAGTTTGTACGTGCAATTAATGCTCGTTTAAATTTCACTCGAACATGAAAAAAAAAATCCTGCACCTGCACTTGTGCAGTGGGCGCATTCATACAAGTCCGTCCTTGACATTAATCCAACAGGCATCGTAAAGACCTTTCAAGACACGACACTTGACGTTTCGCGAACATGTGCGACTGTTGCCAGCATGCACACTTAATTCATTACGCTTCGGCAACGCGATGCGAGGTTTGTTTAGATGCGTACATTTTTCCGCTTCCGGTTACATTAATCCTTCGGCCATTAAGGGAACTGACCCGAAATGAATGATCTTTCAGTTCGCAACAAGCGCTAATGAGCAGCATGTTCCAGAGCTGGAACACTTTCTGCGAAATGTGAGCGGTTGGATTAGCAGTGTTGTAATGATAACCAACATAATAAGTGCATCATTTGCTTCCAGTTACAGACATTGTAGTTTTGTACCATTTTTTAACACTTCACTTCTTCGATCTTGAATATCTTTGTTTCTATCATGTTTTCTATCAATACACATAGTACGTAATGAATCCTTTTTTTCTAACACGTATAGTATCTCTCCACAGGACAAAACAAGAAGTTGAAAGAAAATGCTGTGTTTTGTTCTATTATCACCATAATTCTGCAGTCATTCAAATCCTGGCGGCTGAATCAAAAAGGCAAGTGCACCAGTACAAGCTACGAACAACAAACTCGCCAACCACCATATGATTAAGGATGCTGTGTTGCTGCTCAAGGATAATCTGGAGCAATTACTTAACAGCCATCGCCAACTGTGCGCAATAAGTGTCGTTGAAACTTTTCTACACGGACGGGATGCTTAAACCACCCGAAAGCGGATGCTGCTAGCAATGCGGGCGTCCCCATGCAGGATATTAACAGCGTGCAAAGTTGCATTTCAAAAAGGAACGCTTGAAAAGGAAGGCTTGCGGTGTTTATTGTTTCTTTTATTCGAAGTATTCTTTTGTTTTGTTGGGTGGGAAAGCCGAATGGTAAGATTAATGAGTCTGGGATTTTTCACATTTCAATACAGTAATTGAGTAGATGCCTTGGGAATTGGGATTCTTCTTGTGCAAGTGTGGCATTAAAAATAACTGTGTCATTTTCTTTTAGGGGTTTTTTCACTCAATTCATCGTAATGTTGACACAAGATCATGCGCTTTTACTACTTCTTATGTAACGAGAATTTTTTTAAATATAAACACTTGTTATTTTTTTTATTGAATAACTGCTTCTAGAGGCCTTCGTACTGACTTACTTAATTATTTTTTTATAACAGTTCCACATCCTTTTAGTATTAACAAATTATTGTAAGAGAAGATATTCACGAGTTAAACTGTAAAGATTCATAATGTTTTGCTTTTTTATATTTATTACTTTTATGGTACTTGTGGTGATTTATAAGTTACTACTTATATGTATATTTTTTTCTTCAAATTAAACCTTCATACAAACGTGCTCAGTGGGAATAAAGTGGAACACTTGGAGAACAATTGAATCAAATGGTAACAATGTAGCAATGAAAGGTGCTTAGAAGGAGTGTTAGCAAATATAATCTGTTTTAAAACTATCCCACTACTCAACATTACCTTATCACTGCTTTCCAGTATTAAATATTTCATCTGAATGCATTTATAATATTTATAATACTCCTAACAGCTTGAAAATTCTTTGTAAACTCATAAATCTTCAAAGATTTACGAAGTTTCACACATCTTGAATCATGTTTTTTATGTCTCATAAATCGTGAACATAATCGGTTATCATCGAAAATCTTAACCAGATTCACCTGATCATTATTATTATTATAACATTTATTCGTGATAATAAATTAACAAAAATTTACAAGTGTAAGGATCAAAATTTGTATTAACTCGTTACTCAGCAACAACTTTATTACATATCAGCCGTGAGTAAACATCTAAGCTGAAATACTCCTTGTACAAAGCCTCTTATTAACTTGCGGTACCATCTCTCCAAAAGTTGGTAAACAATTCTGCAATACGCATCCAAACTACCATCCGGGTGTGATAAGACATACTTTGCATTGCTTGCAAATCGGTTCCACACTCAATCTACACGATAAGCCTCGTAGCAACTCATAGGAACAAACTTTGCACAAAGCTTTCTGTGAAGCACTTGCCTTAGATCTTAGTCTTTCCATCATCCCGCGTTCAGCGGGGCACGTGATAATAATACGTACGCAAAGTCATCCCGCCGCTGGTGGGCTCTGACAACGAAACAAAAAAAGGGGCCAAAAACAAAAAAAACTCCCCAACCACTACACCGTATTGTGTGCTGCTAATGAGAGCAAATACGCTTAATTACGAAAATGAATGAAATTCCCCACGGCCTGCATTCTTACCTGAAACCGTCATCACTACAGACCGTGCCGGTCGCCTTTAGCGTTATACAAAAGAGCCCGCGTAAAGGGTGACTCCATTTTCCCATTCACCACCCGGATTGAAGCGGAGCACTGAATAGGGTTGATTTCATCAAACATTGAAACACGGTTACAAAGCATTTGAACGTTTCTTTTCTCTTAAAATTTCTTTTTTTTTGCGCTAGCTACCTTCGAGCCCTTATGATTCTTGGTGAATGTTTTTTGGGCATCTTTAACTTCACCCACAGCTTCCATTTCATTAAGAAGCGTGTCTTTACACGCCTTTTCAAAAATAGAACAGAGATTGGGTGAGCTCGTACTAGAAAAAATCCTTCCAGGAACTGTGCCCACCCGTTTAGCCTGCCTTCAGGCGCTACGGGGCGGGGTTCGGGATTGTCACGGAAATGGGTTTTCCTCCACGTCATTTCCTGGCGTAGTAGTGAAGATTCATCGGTTTGCTTCGGTTGCTACGGTATGGAAAAAAGCCACTCGCAGCACGCTCTACTTCTAGCACACAAAAATGTGCAGAACTTTCACACTTTTCACTTCACAAAAAAAAAATCCTCCCAAAGGATGAAACGAAACAGAGTTAATCTCGGTTCTTACACCTTTCTTGCCGTGGAAAGATATGGTTGTAAATTGCTTTTCATGCATGAATTCACCAATGCTACCGGTCGGGAAGGTTCGTTTATTGCCCACTGTTTTCCACATTCACCTGCCCTTGTGGATATTATTGAAACCATCCTCAACTAACTCGCCGCCAGCCGGATCCGTTGTGCTAACGGCGATAAAAGTACGTTCCTAGAATTCCCGTGAATATTTTATTGAACGGTTCGCGGAAGTTTGCATGTACGTACACATGCAAAATAGCGGACACCGGAGAACCTCCATTTACCGTATTAAATAACGCGATAGCCATACGGCTTCTCCCCTGGGAGATATGTTTTACCGGGAAAAAGGGGGTTTCGAGCTTTCGCTTAGAATGAAGCTGCTAGTATCGCGGTCATTTGATTAAAGTACATCTCTTAATTAAATCGTTTGCCAGGTACGTGGTAAAGCCATTCAACCGATCAATGCCATTAGCGCTGTAAACCAACGCTCTTATCTGGAAGCCATTATTTATTACTCCTTCCAATTCCATGCCCGATCGCTGTGGTTGTTCGGTGCATTGTGACGGTTTTTGCCTCCCAAAAGAAGAGATCAAATTTAATAACTTTTATTTTTAATCTGCTAACAAAAACTTTTCAACATGGCCGCGGGTTCATGACAAGCAAGCAGTGAGCAAGTGCAACGCATCTTCTTATCTCCCTTAAAGCCACCATTGCGACATCGTACTGACCTGTAAAGCTGATACAAGATAGTGCACAAATTCAAAGTGCACCAACCCATCCCAAAGTCCAGGGTTTCGCTGCAGAATACAGACACTAATCGTAACGTTATGCTACCGGGCTCGGTTGAACTGACCTGCTCCACGCCCCCCGGGTTGGGGAAATAATGGGGAAACGAGCGTTAGTAAGAAAAGCTCATCTTCCTTGAGGTGAGGTTCTCTGCGCACGGGTCACCTACACACCGGGCGTTTGCTGTTACGTTCTTCAGAAGAACTGTACAGTGTGGCTTTCATTCAAACTCACTGCTACCAAGTTCATCCGTGCTTGCTGATCATTTGAGCCGAAGCTCTCGAGCGACTAATGGTGACCCCACGCTGGGTGGTGAAGCCCGAGCGGGGCGATCCGTGCGCCAGGAAGTGGCAGATACTTTTCATCGCTGGATTATCTACAATTACGTTTCATTTAGCGCCGGATCTAGGTTAGGGTGGATGCTGCCAAGCTGCAAACAGAAATGCAAAGGATTGACTTTTTCCCATCTCTGGTGTTTCTGTTTTTTTTTTTGTTTGCAACCTTCCAACGCACTGTTTGCATCCTTCGTAACAGAGTTTAATGGAAGTCACTTGTTTATTTACACTAGACTGGATCATGACACTCTAAAGTTGGTCGTTTGTTGGCTATGCGGGCAAGAATGAGTTACTAATGAAAATCCTTATCTTAGAAACGAAATTTAATGCAAATATTTTCTTGTATACCTTCATGTGCAAATATCTGGAAATGTATAAGGTCTACAAATTTCTACTGCAACCAACAATCGTCTCTGAAACATATTAAAGTCGTAAAGGATGCCATCGTAAAACACAAAGCTAATAGCTTATCCTTTAACCGATTCCGCAAATCTTGTCGGTTTAATCCCGTTCATGTAGAATATTCTTTCCTTCCTTCCGGCAGATAAGGAAGCGTTTCAACCTGCACGGCACATCTTAAAAGGCAATATCTAATAGTCAAGACGTCAGTTGTTATTAAAGTTAAACTGCTGATAGCTACCCCGAAGGCATGGTGAGTGGGCAGGAAATAATTTAAATTATATTAACCTGCTGTGAGACATGGTTTAGGGTTGACGTGTTGAAGGAGTGCATAGTTTGACGGACAGAAAGTTAAGCGTGTGAACGTTGCAGGCGTTTGAACGGGAATGGTGGCACACTGTTAATGAGTTTTCTGTCGGGAGTCGATAGAGTACAGCAGAAAGCTTTAAAGCAATCCAACGATTTACATTGTTTGACGTCCGGAAATATTCCCGGGATGAGTTTCTTTCATTTGGAATAGCAATTTGAGTTATAATAATTACATATTTGTCATGCAGGTTGCATGCTTCATAATTTGAGTTAATAAAAGCGCCAGAATGTAGGCAATTTTCATTACAAATGTGGTTTACTAGCGTGGAGATTAGAATTAACTGTTTTCAATTTTCCGTATCGTATACTACTAAAAACAAGCAATATAAAATAAGTTCAAAAGTACTATTGGAACCTTTTTAAATGCACTTTGTGATCCTTTTAAACCATTTCTATTCTATTGATTCAAAATGAGCCATGCAAAAGCGAGCAAAATGGAGATGAAAGCAATAACAACTCATTGGCTGAGCTCTCGATTGGTTTGTCTCTCTACCACTTACCGATGCATGTGTGTCCATTCAGAGTGTCGATTTGCAGTCCAGGCGCGCAACTACATTCGTACGATCCGGGTTTATTGATGCACGTCTGCTCACAGCCCCCATTATTTTCCGCGCATTCATCAACATCTGAAAAGAATATTGTGCATTAAAAAATGAATGACTTTTTAAATTTCTACTAAATTTTCCGCTCAAACAAAAGTAAAACATTTAAAAAACTCTCCATTTCAAATGTGATTCATATCAATGGAATGCCTCCGGAAGTTACAGTCAGTCGCAAACATCCGGAAATGAATTCCCAGAAATGCCTGCGCAAAATGTGTCAAAAGTCCCATAATGCAATTCAAGAAGTCATCCGTCCGTTAAAAAACGGTCCCCCGGAAAACCGGATGTAGGAACTTTCCCGTCGCTACCGATATTGAGCTCGAAGTGGCAAAATTGAATCAATAAATATGCTCAATTTGCTTTCCCGTTCCTATACAAACAAACCCAGAATACTTTACCGAATTCACCGAAAAGCGATGTGACACCATCCGTAGCGAGCAGAAGTGATTGGTACTACGTTCGCTGTGGTTCTCTTGCGTCGTTTTTTTCTTTTGTAATCTGGGAAACCGTATTTAATGACCCACCTTCCAGAAGATTAATTCTTCGGCCAACAAGCAGCAAAGCGTGCCACAAAAAAAAAAAAAAACGGGTTGGGGGTTTAAACATTTGGTCTGCCCGTTCGGTACCAGCCAAGTAAGCTACTGCTTGACGGCGGTTGAGTCTCGATCGATGTGGATGGCTGGGACATTTGGGTAATGTTGAACGATCAGTTTGAGTCAGTCGGTGGCACCACGTAGGTGGTAGCTAATTGATGACACATCGTTTATGCAAATCCGACCGTTATTATCTGTCATTAAACATTTTGTTAATTCGTGCCGGTCCGGGTGACGTTCAGATTGGAAAATGATCGAAAATTAAGTGCTGAACATGGTGACGTTTCGGGACGTAATGGGCCGACGATGGTGGTAACATCCAAAACAAACAAGGATTAAATCATAACATGTTCGAGCGATGGTAAATTAGGCGATGATTGGATTGGAGCAAGGGTGTGCTAGTGTGCGTGTCACCGGTTAAATGTCGGTACAGTTGAGCTAGCTTACTATATACACACACGTGACAGGTGTGACGCCATGTTTAACGCAACTGTCCGATGGCAACTTTACACGTGAAGGAGAGCGTGCGTGCGCGTGCTGACAATTAATCAGTTGGTTTTGTTTTTTCTTGTGCGTCGACGTGCGTTCCTTGCTTGCGCCACCCGACTGTATGCGGGCCGTCATCTAAACTAGCACGGGTTGACGTTTCTGGCTCACAAATATGAGTGCGTCGGCGGCTCTAATCCTGCAATTAGAGCTGTTGCGGTGCATGGTACGGAACCAGGAGAGAACCGGTGGCAGTGGGCGCAGATGTTTGGGAAACCGGTGCACCAAGCGGTCACCTACTCAAGTGAGCTTAAGTGGAAACACAAGAAGGGTGTTGGATTTGTTTTGAAACGGATGGATTAAACTTATTCGTCAAGATAAATACTCAAAAGTGAAGCCAGTGGGCCATTTTTCGTAGTTTAGTTCAGGTTTCCTTATGGTTTATTTTGACAATAGCACCATAATCATTTTAATGAAGTTAGGTTCAAAAAATGAATAGAACTGGTCTTTCACATCACAGGACAGTTAAAGATAATAATTTCAATCGCAAATAAATCTTATTTCGCGTAATTATTCATACTTGAATTTCTGAATAAAATTTGTTCAAAATGCCTTTTTTTGGCTCTATCGTATTATACACTGTGCGAAATAAAAATACAGCCAACATTTTTTGTCATTTTTTCCAAAAATTCCCCCAGCAATTGTTCTTGTTTCAGTTCAATATGTTTTTAAATTTTATTTAAAGCCTTGAACTAATTTAATTCTGATTAATAACATGAAATATGAATCACTAATATTAAAAATAAAAATAAAATCGTCAATATCTGAACATATTCAAAGTAACAGATCTTAAGTGTTTTTTAATATTAGTTGAATAAAATTTAAAAATGTTTCAATGTTTTTTTAGATGATGGTGTACTTTTGCTTCAAGTTAGTTTAATTTGATTCTAATTTTTTTAAGCACGAATTCTTCAATTCCAATTGTTCCAATGGGGACCCATTACATTAAGAATCATGTGGCTGGATAAACGAATCTAGCGAAAAGGGTATTGCTATGCTCAATATACAATTCATGCATGGAAGAGTTTATCGACTAGAAATGATGGTTATCACTGCTCTGTTAACTTGTGTTCTTCCGATAAAGATGAACGTAAAACAAGACTGTCATGATCTTGTTTTTACATCTAGTTCTATAGATGAATTTATAATTTATATTTCCTGTTTTAACACAACAAAAAATCACCAAAGATTTAATGAATCGTTTACTTTCAAAACGGACCCATTTTTCTTCTTAATAGAGTGAACTAATTTTTTATCAAATTAAGATGGACCGTATCGTTCATTGGCACATTCCAAAAACTTGCTCCACATCAAATTATCCCACTCATCAAGTCCCAATCGGACAACGGTCATGTATGCACGATGGTTAAATTTCGTTAGTTGGAACATTCGGTCCCCCCCTGGCGTCATGATAATGTTTCCCAACATATTTTATACCCACAAAAACTCGCTCTCGCTCTCTCTCTCTCTTTCTATTACCCCGTATCATCTCCCCCCACACGATGTGTCACGGTGGCCGAAGGCAGCCACAGACCTGTCAGCATCACAATCGGACATCCGAAACCCGATGGAACTGTGTGTCTTCCCCGTGACAGGCTAGTCGTGAAAGAAAACAAATGCAACCTAAAATCTCACCCATCCATTCACTTTCAGCCCCGATCGAAACTCATTTCATCGTCCATTTCCATCACCCTTTAGATGGCAGCGGTCCAAAGCCGAACGCACCGGGTAGCCGTGCGCCATTAGCATCCCAAAAAAACCGGCACCGTAATTTGTCACCGGGAATTAACTTCCTTCTGATTGGACGGGTCGGATATCGTGCGGAACATCGCATCGGAGTGGCGGGCAGAGCATCCGTAAGCCTGGTGACAACAAACACTTTCCACTTGTGTCGATCTGCTTTCTTAATATTGCATCTCTGCATCGTCTCATGCAACGTCTGCCTTTTGGACGATGATATTATGTTTTTCTTTCCGAAAAATCTTTCCCTGTTCTGTGCCTTTCATGTGGGAGTGCAAAAGAATGTTCATCTAAATTTAGCCAATTGAGCCGTATCGTTGCATTTCTTCGATCCACATCGCACCGTCAGTTTTTAACTTCAGAAAAGAATCCAGAAAAGAGAGCAAACCAGCAACCAAACAAAAAAAAAACGGCGTTATCGATACATCTGTTCGGCAAACAAATTACTCACCGTGACAGGTTCTTCCATCACGCACATCCAGCAGGAATCCCCGGTAGCAGCTACACTCGACCACCGGTTCCACCTCGTTGCCGTGATAAATCATTCGACATTCGTGATCGCAACCGCCACGATCGGAACCACAAGCGGCCACAACCGTCTGCGGAGTCGTCGACACTGTGGATTCGGTTGATGAAGATGGTTGCTGCGTATCGCCTGCGGATAGTTCGGCAGGTTCCTGGTGATCGTCTCGTTTGTGCGACGGCTGATGATCGTGTCCATTGTCTTCATCATAGTCACCTTCTTCTTCATCGTCTTCGTCCACGTCTTCCTCATCAACCCCTGGGGTGTCTGGTGTCGATCGATGTTGATGGGTTTCGTGTTCATCCCCAGGGCCGGACAAATTGTCTGGCATGTTCGCTTCCGTTGATGTCGGGCGTGGGAGAACGGTCGTGGAAGTCGTTGTTTGTAATGGTTGTTCTGTCGTAGTTGTAGTCGATGTCGTTGTTGATGTTGTTGGTGCTTCTGTAGTAGTAGAAGTAGTAGTTGTAGTTGTAGGCAAGGTTGTCGTTGTAGTTAATGTTCGTTCCTGAACATCTTCTGGCTCTTCCTCGTAATCTGTAAATGAATCAGTAAAACAAATGTAAAATGACAATTAACGAACTTTTAAACAAGAAATTTCAGCGCAATACCAACGGAGTATACGACAAGTCATTCTGTTCAGCTATTTGCATACATTTAGGGACACATAATAGAGTAGCTGACGATATAGTAAAACGATTTTTTCATGAGAACTTCTCAATTAATATTTAAAATAACAGTAAAAGTTATTTATACCACGATCTTCTGCCTATTTTTCGAAATCTGCAACTGAAAAGGCTAAAGGAATGTTAAATAACTATTTACAGGCTGTTAAACAAAAAAAAGGTCAGAGCGATGCTATTTGAGTATATGATAATACATTTTGTTTAGTCAATTGCATACATTTAGGGGCCTGCTATCGAGTTGCTAAAGCTGAAGGCACAATAATTAGAGTAATTTGTACATGAGAAATATATGTTAAACAAGTGTTATTGAAACTAGTAACACATTAAGGAGACAATATACGAATAAAACCAGTGAAAAGTAAAACGATTCGCTTGCAACATGGCAGCAAATTGTTTCGTATTACTGACACTCTATTCATCATGTAGCGCAATTTTGCTCGCGCACCAAATGTGCTCAACATTTTTCATTTTGCAAACATAGTTTTTGTTCCATTTTTTTCTCCTGTGGGTTGTTGCTAAACTAAAGCAAATATGGGACGGGTTCTATCTGTTACTGATGAAACATTCAACGCATTACATTCCCGCGCTTGTAATATGCAGTCAGCGTGAGTTAGCATCCAATAAACAACAAAAACAGCTGTTCCGACGGAATACCGGAGAAAACGTTCTAACGTAACATTCCTTCCTAGACAATGCATCCAACAAAACGAACATGCTCACAGTTGTTGAAACGTACCCAAAAGGATGTGGGGCAAGATTTGCCTTATCTCACCGGCAATGTGTCGGTGCTTTGGGCGAGGATAGCAAACGAAAAAAAAAACCCCTCTGGAAAACAAAATCAGCATCACCATTTTGGGGGGTGCTGTTTGTGAAGCAATGCCATGGGGGTGGAAGACGGATGAGCAGGAAAAAAAAGGTGAAAACGAATTCCAAACCAACTGGAATAACAGATCATCGCTTGGCAACAAAACCTATCGGGCTGCGATGCGATTCATTCACGCTCCATTCGTACGTTCGTGTTTCACCGTCACCACGGTGGAAACCTGTGGAAACGTGCTGCGGTGTGTATTGGCACACCGTAAGTTGGTCGCCACGTTCCGCACACGTGCATAATACGGGCACGCGCGGTGCTGTGTGGGTTGGGTTAGGATAAGGTCGAATTTATGCTACTAATATCTTGGTAGCATCACCGCGAGACATAAATTACACGTTTTACCTGTCACATTCGCCACATAACACGGCGGCAACCGTACGGGCGCAAGAGAAGTCAACGAAATAAAATAAACAGACACAAATACCAGCCAACGGAGATGACCGTCTTGGGTGCATGATTTAACGATTGGTACAAACCACATACAGTGTGTCGAATATACTGATGGTATACTGGAAATAGTTTTCCGAGGATTTTATTTCTCTAGACACGTTTTGGGGATATCTTTCTTCGGAGAATAGTTTCTGACTTTTACACATTTTATTGATATTAATAAAACACATATTCCAGTTTATTGTAACAAAATATTAACGAATCATTTAGTTAAAATAGCTCAAAAGATTTTCAAGCGAAATGGTCTGAATCAATGAGATATTTAATATAATTTAAGAATTATTTTTAAAACTTAAAAAATTTAAGAATTATTTTTTAAACTTATTAAGATTATAACCAGCCAATAAACAAAACTCATTTATAATTGGCATGATTTATAAAGTAGGTAAGAATACTCTATGTACCTTTTCTGGCATAGAAATACTACTGTAATATGCAAAAAACATTTTTTTGGCTTTGTCTATCTTTTATGATGCCCAAACATATCGTCAGTCATTGAAAAATAATTCTAAAAAATTATACAACGATTGAAGAGTTAAGTATCAAATGCTGGAAGTTTTATAAGCCAAGCACAATTTCATTTATGTACATTATTGTGATCCAATGCACTTGCAGATACTGTACTTAACTTTATCACTTAGCATTTAGTAAAAAAATGGTTATTGTTTTATCTTTGATATAAAACTTGATATAAAAACATGATTTTCTTACTTCATATCACTAAATTACATTTCATTCTAAATTCACAAACACATTAAAAAATTAAGATTTTTTTTAATACATTTTGAAACCTTCTTTTCATCTTCCTTACATTACCAATCTCGACTTTCACTAGAAATCATTCACCTATTGAAATTAATCTTCAAACACTGGACCACATTTTACCGCCAGCTCTATTGCAACCTCCACGCATCGATAGTGATCGGGCACCGAAACCTTTCGGTTTCACAAATAGAGTACTTAAGAAGATAATATTGATCTCAGTGTGAAATCGACGGAGTAATCGATTCGTTTCGTTTGTTAGCAAAAAGGAAAGAAACTACACAAAACTGCCAACAATGCGAGATGCGAGAAAATCAGGTGCTCGCCTCGTCAAGCTAGAAGCTTTCAATGAAAGTCGTGACCGTCGTTTGGGATACCGAGATACCGACCAAAGTTAGCGTTGTGACCATTGGTAAAGATTTTTCCCGATTAGTGTCCGCTCTTTCGTCGTCTCTCTTGGATGGCGTTGAAAAGAAAAAGGTCAGATTGATCGTTTTTCAGCATATTAGCGGACGGCGAGCCGGTTGTTCAAACATAAAAATATCAGCCATCAGTCTTTGATCGTTATTCTTTGATCAGGTTTATGATGTTTCGAGCCTTTAAAAGTTGAAGACTTGCCTCAAAAATAAGCAGCACCGGCGTGTTATTCTTCTTGCCAGTTGCTGTACATTTAGGTATAGTATTTGGTTCATAAAATCTTCAATAATCCAGTTGTAAAGTTAAAAAATCTAATTTTGCCTACCAATTGCATACATTTAGGCTCTTTTCATTTAAAATTTGCAAATGATGAAAACCCCACTTAGAAGCCAGTGCAAAAGTTATTTTTATACACTTGTTGTCTATCTTTTTCAAGCACATTGCCATTTAGGTTAGATAGAAAGGAATATCCTTCCTCTACAGTTGAAATTATAAAATGTACAACAAACCGTAATGTCAAGCAAAAGTTTATCTTGCTTCGATGGGAACAGCACCATCTGCTACAGTTGGAAACTACAACTCTTACCTTCTTCTTCTCCTTCCTCCTCCTCCTCTTCTTCCTCTTCCTCGCCCTCTTCGTCATCGTCCGAGCCGGATCGGGTTGAGATGCAGTCCGGTCGCTTGCCGACCCATTTCTTTTTGCTGCAGTACAACCGATCATGCTCCGGGATCTGTAGCTCGTAATAATCGTCACACTCGTACATTGCTACCAGGAAAATGTTGCCATTTTTCTTCCGCCTAGAGAGCCAAGAGAGAGAAGAAAGAAACACAAAATGTCACCAACACTTGATATGTCGTCGAGTTATCCCAGCAGCAGCCATCAGGGACATTGTTTCGCACCTGTTGTATTTTACCACATAGCCGTTGTCGATCTCGGGCGCCCTTATGAGCCCGCTGGCCATGCAGGATAGATCCAACATAGCGGCCAGTTCCGGTTCAAGGTCGGTTTCCTCCTGAATGTTTTGACCTCGTTGGCCCGGTTTCCGCTTGCCGTTTCCGCCCTGTTGTCCCACCGCTCCCTCCTGGCCGTGCGTTTCGTCTGCAATGGTAGAAATGCAAAAGGACAAGTGTCAGAGGAAAAACAAGAATAACATCGGAATATAATTTTATGCATCGAACACACGTCCGGCACATCACGAAAAGGGACCCAATTCTAACAAGGGAGTACAAGGAAGTAAAGGAAATGAACACAAGTTTGGCGGAGCTGTAAATCCCACTACGGACTGTGTAGTGCGGAAGAGGTATGGAAAACGCTTCCGAACCAACTAAAACGGACAGTGGCTAGGTATATACTTTTGGTCAGTGATATCCGACTCGATGCACTCGAGCCCACAAGATCTCCACAGCTGAGCAAAAGATTAATGTATTCATTGTTTTCAGTCGAAAGTGCATGGTTGCCTACATGAGCTACATGCTGTCTGACCGTTCCAGTCGACCTTCAGCCACCCTTGCACCGGACCAGCATCCCGGAAAAGTTTACCAGTCACATGGTAAAGAACGTGCCACGATAGCCCTTTTTTACCCTGCCCTACACTTTACATACAGGTTTTTTTTTTGTTTTTCGCTTTACTGTCCCACTTCCTGTCTCACCGACGAAACATTGTCGCGTCCCGCGTTTGAACGGGGCCGGGATAAAGTTGAACAGTAAACAATATTCATAACCGAGCGTATGATAAACTGTGCCATTCATCTTGTCCATTTTGGCTTCCACCAATAGCGAAAATCGGTGACCATTCTCCCGACGGAAAGGGGAACACTGTGTAATTGGGATTAGAGTTACCATTGTTTAGTTTGTGTCCGTGGATCGAAAGGGATGGATGCTGGATATTGTTTGGTAAAGTAGTTGTTACAAAGTTGAATTTACATCTGTAATGGAATGCTTCAATTTAGCGAGCAACCAGAATGGTACAACGAGTACGCAGGTGAAGGAGTAATTCCACTTTACTTAGTTGTTTGGAAATAAACCATTCATTGATTTGATGGTAGTCTTTCATTTCATAAATGAGCATGTTTTTAAAATAGTTCATAAAACAGGTGTAAAACGTTTATCTATAATTTTAATTAGTGGTTGTAATTATTTTTATTTTATTTAATATCCTATTGTCTGCCAAAGGCTACACAATGTACTTAAAACTAAACTTATCGCTATAAAGGAGACGGATCAAGAGAGGAAATTGGAAGAGAGGATTGACGAAGGCGAGCTCGGAAAGATGTTAAGGAGAGAGAAAAGTCAAACAGATCGGAATGCGAGTTAAAGGCACGGATTGCACGCAGGAGCGGATCATTCGCACCAACAGAAGAACGCCTTGATGCAATTGCAAGGGGAGGACGAGGACGAAGATGGTGTGATGGAACATAAAAGTTAATG